>JAMJFZ010004114.1:8567500-8830000 GCA_026225945.1 Cricetomys ansorgei
TGTGAACTTATTTGGTAAAAGGAGGAAGTGATCTCTCAGAACACATTGTATTTATTACTAGCGTGAGTCTATATGAGTACATGGTTCGTGAGTGCAGGCATGCACATGACAAGGCAATGTGAGGTCAAAGGGTAACTTTCAGGAGTTGATTCTCCCCTTTCACACTGGGTCTTGAACTCAGCTTACCAGGCTACCGGTAAATAAATACCTTTACCCATTAGGGAAACTTAAGATGAACTTACTTGGGCCGGGATGTAGCTCAGTGGTAGAGTATTCGTTTAGCATATACAAAAAGCCCCAGGGTTCAATCTCTAGTATTATGAGAAAGAAAAAGAAAAACAAAAAAATCATTCTAAAATTCCCCTTTGGGCCCTAAACCCACTGACTAGAGTCCTTAAGAGTGAAAAGATGGGGAAGGCCATGAGAAGATGAAGGCAGTGGTCAGAGGTGACCACACACGGGGGCTAAAGAACTCTCTTCTAGAGCCCTAGGCTGCAGACCCGTCTTGCTGATGCCTGCATTTGGACTCCTGGCCTCCAGAAGTGAGAGGATAAACCTCCACTGTTCAAGCTCCCATTATGGTAACTCACTACAGCAGCCCTCAGACGCCACCACTCTGCCCAAAGGGAAATTTGACTGTAGTCAAAGCAGGGGTAGAAGGTCTGTGGCGTGGCCACTCTCTGGGTATGGCCAGCCAGGGGGCTACTGCCTCTCTCTGTTGTTTCTGATGATTGCTTATGGGCCCATGGCCTTGGATGCCTCTGAAGGAAAACCCAGAAAGGTGGCTATTGAGTTGGCTTGTGTCCTGGGACCTGCTAGTCCTCACTAGAAACATTTCCACATATGGAGGGCGTTGTTGAGCCTTATCCCCAAGAAAGGGGCCTGTGTGCCATAGAAAAACCTGAAAAGTGCTTCTCTCTGTAACGGGTGCCCAGCGAGGAGGAGTGGCTTCTGAAACCAAGCCTCTCACCGAAGTCTCAGCTCTCTGTCCTCCTCCTGGGTAAGCCTCCGGTATTTCTGCATTCCTGGAAATGTCTATTGTCACGTTGGTTAGCGACACTTCAGGCAGGCTACAGGCAGAACATGTTTCAACTCTGAAGCTGCTCCTATTTCCTCTGGGCCTGGCCCTTCTCTTCCTTCACCCCTGAAATGACCACAGGGCATTACAAATGCTGCCCTACTGGCTGTAGGTGCTTAGTCCAAAAGCGATCCCCTGACTCAGGCTAGGTCAATGAAAGTAGACACCCCTTAGGTGCCTGCAGTTCTGAACTACAGGTTCAGGTAGCGCTAGGCCTGCCTCTTCAAGTTCCCATCCTCCTTAAGAATGCCAAGACCAAACCACCTATGAGCCCGTGGGGGGCCATTCCCCATCTGAACTGTAACACCGAGATCCTCGTTTTGTTCAAAGCTTTGCTGTTCGTCCCCCCCTCCCCTACATCCAGTGGATTTGCTGCCTAATATAGATTTCTGTCTTTTGCAGCATAGAGCATGCAAGAAGATTACGTATGGGCTGAATGAAAGGTAGAAGCATCCATTTGTGGCAAGTCCAATGTTGGCTTCAGTTCACTTTGCAGGCGGAACACTGAGGCATGGACCACCCAGGCCACAAGCATTTGTGCAGGGGACCTCAAACACAGGTCCTCAGTCATCCACTACTCTGAGTCTCTCTCTTTCTCTCTCTCCCTCTCTCTGGCTCTCTCTTTTGAGAGCGGGTTTCTGTAGTATTATGCTGCTGGCTGCTGTGGTAGTTCAACCAGAAAGACACGAGGCATTTTCATACATGCAAACCCTGCCAGACCTCAGCCAAGGAAACTACCATCTTGACCAGCGCCAAACTGGACAGTATTTTTACTGATTCAGAACTCCTCGTGTGCAGATCATGTGCAATCAAACATCCCCCACAGAAATCCAACAGCTGCAAACAATACAGAATGCCCTAGACTTAGGATAGCCCCCTCGCCCAACAGTGCATAAAACAATTTCAAACATAACTAAAAATAAAGTTCCCCAACAGGCTTTCTTTGTTGTAATTCTGGCTGTCCTGGAGCTTACTCTGTAGACAATGCTCGTCTCGAACTCACAGAGATCTGCCTGCCTCTGCCTTCCAAGTGCTGGGATTAAAGGCGTGCACCACCACAGCCCAGCTCAGAATCTCTTTTTAAGGACTTTCTCTAACTCAGGGATTTGTGTGTAACTTAGGGTGGTTGGCTTTAATTTCTTTCTACCTCAGTTTCCCGATCCTGTCCCTATGGGCTTTCCATTCCTGGCAGAAGGGAACCAGATGTTACCATGCAGGCTGTTTTGAGTTCTCCCGGGGACAAAGGCCATTATTATTTAATTACTGCGAGTGGTAATTAGGAAGGGAAAGTAATTGCCTACGCTTTCGCTGTGACTCTCCTGACCTTCTCTCACAGCCCCAGGCCAGGAATAAAGGGAGCTGGTGAAACTCTGATGAGAGCATCCAGAGGAGGAGGCTCAGCCCTAGAGAAAAGCTAGGAAGGTGACTGCCAGGAGCCTCACCTCCCAAAGGTTGCTTGTGGCTGACCCAGTCTTCCTATGTCCAGGAGCTCCTCCAGTCCCCTAGGAATAGGGAGCCCTAGGCATGGGCCCTGGGCACAGGTCTAGGTGCCCTGCACCCTTCTCTGGGTAAGTTCCTTCCATCAGAAGCCTAAAAATGCCTTGCTTATAGCCAATCCTTGGCATGTGGTGGTGTGTTCTAATCATGACACCCTGCTTCTGTTGAGGGGAGACCATTGTACCCATTTATAGACTAGAAAACTCGTATCTCAGGGCTGGAGGCAGAGCTCCCTTGGTAGAGCGTTTACCCAGCATGCCTTGGATTTGATCCCTAGCACTGCATAAAGCAGGTGTGGTGGCACGTGCCTGCGAAACCGGCAGGAGGATCGGGAGTGCGATCCTATCAGGATGGCTATCCTTAAGGCCATCCCTGGCTATCTACTGGACTCAAGGTCAGCAGGAGGGGGTGGCAGCAGAAGACTGACATCTCCTCCATTTCTATATCTAGCGGGAAGCAAGATTTGGACCCCGAGTGCCTGACCTCAGGGCACCGGCGCTTTCACCGTAGACGGAGCTTGGTCCTTCCACCGTTGGCCGTTTCTCAGGCGAGGAACCTGAAGCCCAGAGGCATCACATAACTTGTCCTGACTCGCTTGGGGAGTTAACCATGTCAGGACCTAGTGTCCATGTCCTGCCCTGTCTGGATGAGGCTCTGGCCTGTTGCTGGCTCTGCTCTGTTGATCTGCCCTTTCCCCTGACACTCACTTATCTGAACCTCCCCTAACCCCAGCACAACTGATGTCAGAGACAGGAGGATGGCTAAAATGGGGGCTTTACCTCTGGGCAAGTGAGAAGAGAGCTGAATTGAAGAGCTGAAGTTATGGACTCCTGGTGGCCTCTGGGCTGTCATTGCAGGCTGCAGGCGGCAGACATCGCTAACCAGTCAGAACATTCTTCCTGTTGGAGCCCTGACTCCTCAGCCTTCCAGATTTAAATAATAATTAACTAGAATCTCTTACCCGTGCCTTGGTGGAAACCCAATAGTGTCCTGAAGAGGTCTTCAATCTCCAGTGATGTACAAAGTCCTGATCACTCTAGTTCTACCTTTCTGCTCCCAGCACCTCTCTGCTGGCCTTTGCGCCCAGCTCAGCCTTCCCACCCCACTCGCCAGTGCCAACCCAGCCACCTGGTGCCACCTGGACACAGCGTGTGGCTCGTTTTGCTAAATACTCAAGGGGACAGAAGCTGCTTGTATCACCCCGAGGCAAAGGACAGCAAGCCCAATAAGAGATCTACTCTCTCTTACAGGTTATCAGGTCACAGGCTCCAGGCCACCTCTCTCCTCTGGGTCTCCCCTTCTTCCCAGCCACCCCACCCATCTAGTCAAGGTCGACTCACAGATCCCAGCTCATTCATCCTGAGCCCCTCTCAAACATTCGATACCTGGCACTTCCTTATGAATGAGCACAAACGTATTGAATTTGTAATCTGACATCAGGTCCAACTATTAGGACTCTGAGGCAGAATTAACACCTGGAATAGTTGTGCAAAAAGAGGAGAGACCTGCGAAGCTCCGAGAGCAACCTGAAGGTGGCATAGGGTGCAGCTATGGGCCGCGACACGGTGCGTGCGGTCAGGTGGAGTATCCGTTCTGAGTGGAGGAAGGCTGCCTGTGCAAAAGCTTGCAGTAAAATGAGATCACACGCTTTGCTCAGGTTTGTGTGGCTGGGGACAAAATTTAAGGCAGGATCTGATTGTGGCTGAAGACAAAGAGGTCAGGGAAGGCCAAAATAGGAGATTCGGAGGCCCAAATCCCTACATTGTATCACGCAAATCAATGTAGATTTTTTTTTTTTGTTTTGTTTTGTTTAGCGCACAGACAGCTGTGATTTATTCCAAGTCTTGAAGATGTCTCAGCTTAAAACGGGCTAAAGGGGCTGGAGAGATGGCTTGGTGGGTCACGTGCTTGCCACGTGTGATGGTTAGCTTTAATTGCAAACATATCACCTGCTAGACTCATTGGGAAGAGGTTCCCAGGGAGGGATGGCCCACATGTCCCTGGGCGCATCTATGGGAGATTGTCTTGGTCGCCTTATTGGATGGGGAAAGACCCACCCCAGATGTGGCACCTTCACCTATTGGATTCAGAGCCGATTCCTTTGCTGATGTTAGAACTGGCTTCTTCGGGCTTCCCAAGTGGACTTAAGACCAGCAGCTGTCCAGGAACCTTCTGTAGTATACCTACCCTGCTGCTGTGTCTCACCATGGAAGACAAGGAGGTGTTTTCATAGGCTCAAACCCTGCCAGACCTCAGCAGAGGGAACCACCATCCTGGCCAGCGCCAGTCTCAATCGACAGTGGAACCTGGAGCAGACGCTCCGGTGTTTTATTGATTCAGAACTCTTTAGCTGCTTTACTGATACTATATTCAGATCATAAGCAATTAAACTTTCCCCACAGAAAACCAACACCTATAGACAATACAAAAGGCCAAGGGCTAGGCATCCCTTTTTCCAACAGTGCACAAAAACAATTATTTTAAACACAACTAAAAATAAACTTCCACAACAGTCTTCCAGGTGATGAAAGCAACCTGGAGGGGTCGTAAGACTGCCCTTAGGATGCAGCTATGGGCTAGGTCGGGACTGTTGAAGCAGCCAGCCTTGTAGACTGAGCAATTACTGAGCTGTCAGCCTCTCCAGTGTGAGACAGCTATTGTTGGACTACTCAACCAAATCGTGTAAACTGATCTAATAAGTCCTCTCTCGGCATTTACGCTGTAGGTTCTATTCCTCTAGAGAACTCCAACCAACGCACCATGCAAGTGTGAGGACACGAGTTCGAGTCCCCAGACCTCATGTAAAGCTGTGCATGTTGTGCCTGTCTGTGTTTCTACAACAAGATGCAAAGGGGAGACAGGAGAATTCCTGGAAGCTTGCAGGCTGGCTAGTTTGGCACATGCAGGTGGAAGTCGAGGACCTATATCTGAGATTAACCTCTGACCTCCACATGGGTCCTTTGGCACCTACACCTACCCCTCCCACATCCCACACAAGATTTTATCTATCTATCTATCTATCTATCTATCTATCTATCTATCAATCTATCTATGTGTTATGTGTTTGTTTGTTTTCTGGCTGTTCTGGAACTCACTTGTAGACCAGGCTGGCCTCGAACTCAAAGAGATCCACCTTCCTCTGCCTCCTGAGTGCTGGGATTAAAGGCATGTGCCACCACTGCTACAATTTCAGATAGTGAGCTAACTACTCAGTCCCCCTCCAGTACCCGGCCTCCCATGGAGCCCTCTGCTTCCCCACACTTGTCAAGCACCGACTCTGAGTCTCCCCACTTCTGCTAGTGAGTGCCATCACGTTCCACACCATTTTCACCCTTCATGAAGGAGACTTTGAAAGCCTCCCCACTTGGCACCCTCCTTCTTCATTTTGTCCCATTCCAGTCTGTTCCTTTACAGTGATCACGCGAGCCTTTTGAGAGAACTCAGACCAGAGATCATGCTTCTTGATTTTTTTTTTCCCCTCTAGGGAGATGTGAACAAATGTCTGTTCACCCAGATAGGGCACCAACAGCTGAGCAAAGAAACGATCCAACCTGCCTAACTGTAGCTTAGCAAACCAATGAGTTTATCTGGCTTGCTTAGTGTGGGTGAGAGGACCATAGGTGAGCCCCAAACAGCCATAACACAGAAAAGCCTTCTCTCCCATGGGACATGCTCTTACTTGAAAAAAAAAAAAAAAAGCTTTATTGTTTATTAAGTCTAGCTGGCACCTTCCAAGGCCAGATGCAGCAAGGCAGGATTATTCCATGCGTCTTGGAGGGGTCAAGAAGGAGTGGGTCTCCTTAATCTCAGATGAGGCTCTGGTGGTTTACCCCAACTCCTAAGAGGCACACGCTTGTGATGGCTTTACGCGTGTGAGCACAGCTTCTATGATTTGGAGCTAGCAGCGCCCTGCCATACTTGGAAGACAGGGGTCCGTAAGGGACAACTTGACTACTGAATTGCTATGTTACCTCGACGCCTTGTTTCTATAAAACCGAAACCCTAAACCCGGGGCCCACATGGAGCATGGTCCCTCGGTATCATGTCCCAGCTGCCCCATTCGGTCGCAGGCTTACTGTTCCTCCTATGTGGTGAGCACCGCCTTGCTGGGGGCCCCCACCTGCCATTCTCTTTCCTAGAATCACTGGTCTCCTTCTGGCTTCAGCTTAAACCTCTTTTCCTCCGGAAGATTCTCCATGATCTCTTACCCTGTCTCCAGGCACTTCAGATCCTCCCTCATGGGCCCTAAATAAATAATCAGTAAAGGAATTCCTTGCTAAACCCTGTCTCTTGGAACAGACTTTTGGGAGAGTTCCCTCACATCACGAACACCTATGGCTCCTCCTCACAGGGAACTCTATCTCCCAGCCTCCATTGGGGTTGGGCAGGCCATGTGACTAGTCTTGGCCAATGGATGGTGAGAAGTGGTATGAGTCACTTCCAGGCAAGAGCAGTAGAAAACCCATGCACATGGTCATTGAGACAGTCTGAAGTTCCAGTGGGTACAGCTCGCAGATGTCAGCAGCTGGCCAGTCTAAGGTCCTAGGTGACGAGTGCAGAGAGTCCGTGTGGGCATGTGGTGTGAGCCTCAGCAAACTGCTGTTGCGTTCTATACCTGAGGTTTGGAGTTCTTTGTTACTGCAGCACGTTCTGGCTAGAGCTGTGTTCTATCTGAATGGGGACCAGGGTTTGTCTTCTGTTGCTTCTGCAGAACCTGGGACCCCTGAATGAGACATCTGAGTAGCTTCATGAATGTGTGCTGCGTTACTGAAATTGTGAGACATAATTCTTTCCTCAAACGACTTACTCTAGTCAGCATGAGGACACATGCTTTTAATCCTAGCACTTGGGAGGCAGAGGTAGACAGGTTTCTGAGTTTGAGGCCAGCCTGGTCTACATAGAGAGTTCTAGGCTAGCCAGGGCTACACAGTGAAATCCTGTTTGTTGTTGTTATTATTATTATTATGAGACAGGGTTTCTCTGTTGTGACTCTGACTGTCCTGGAACTCACTCTGTAGACCAGGCTGGCCTCGAACTCACAGAGATCCACCTGCCTCTCTGCCTCCCAAGTGCTGGGATTAAAGGCCTGTGCCACCATCACCCGACCTCTGTTATATTTATATTTAAACTCAGATTCAAGGGACAAATGCATCTACCCAGCAGGTAGAATATAGTTAGGAGCTACACTGTTCACATTATAGCAATTGGGGGATCAGCCTCAGCCACAGGGCTTCCTAAGGGGAGAGTAAGAAGACTTGCAGAATCAGAGAGGATGCGAATGAGTTTGCTGCCCACCCCATCAGTCATTCATCTGTTCACCAAGCGTTTATTCTGATACACCGTAGCCAGTTTGCCAGCAGGGTGTCTAGTGGCCCATGCAGGTTTACAAAGCCAGAGGAAGCACTTCTTTCCATGCAAGAGATTTACAGTGACTTCACGGAGATGATGATATCTGGGCACAGGCTTGATAAATACATGTTTGCCATACAGAAGAAATGGAAAGAAGGATTGAGATCCCAGACAGACAGAGGTGTGTGAGCAGAAGTGGAGAGGTGAGCGGTGCGCTGAGGGGCAAAAACTAGCAACCCGGGGTTTAGGGGGAGGGGTGTGAATGCCAACGGCAGATAGCTGGGAGTCCTCATCTCTGGCTTCCACATGTGATGCCACACCATCATTCAGGCCACATTACTAGCATCCTGGAAGGTCCTGGGAGGCTTTTACTTTATTTTTGATTATGTGCATAATGTGCATGTCGCCACGTGGGTTTGCGCATGTGTGAGTGCAGGTGCCCAAGGAGTCCAGAAGAGGGCAGCAGATTCTCTGGAACTAGAGTTTACAGGCAGGTGTGGGCCCCTCATTGTGGGTCCTCTGGACTTGTGGGTCCCCTCCGCCGCCGTGGCTTTTAAATGTTTAAATGTTTAAACTAAAATCCGAAGGGTGCATTGAAGGTAGTCAGGGAGCATGTTGTGAAAGGACGCGTGAGTCCCCAGGTGGAGCAGCCACACAGGCAGAGGGATAAGATCTGGGACTGCTCGGCTCCTTTGGGTTGAAACGGCTTTCTGGGTAAGTAGAGAGGAGGCTAAGGCAGGGATGAGCCAGGGCACGTTACTGCACTCCACAGATCCCTTCTAAAGGCCCCAGCTCAGTGTCCTCCTGTATCCTTGATCTCTGGCCCTAATGATGTGCCTTTTCTAGCGTTATTGTAAGTGATGTCAGTAATGACGACACAGCCACTTTTAAAGACCTTTAGAAGGTTCAGGGCAGTGATGAGCGGAACCCTTCAACAACGCCGCAATTAGTCTACTCAGGATTTTTTTCTTTTCAGGCTAAATCTACCTATCTATCTATCTATCTATCTATCTATCTATCTATCTATCTATCTATCTATCTATCTATCTATCTATCTAACTAACTATCTATCTATTTATTTATAACCAGGCCTAACTGTGTAGCTCTGGTTGGGCCTGGAACTTGCAATATAGACCAGGCTGGCTTAAAACTCACAGAGATCCTCTTGCCTCTGCCTCCTGAACACTGGGATTAAAGTCATGCAATACCACCCCCAGTGAGACTTTATTTTTAAAGGATATTTTTATATGTACCTAAACTTGGAGTATATAGCAGAAGGTTTCCCTTGTCTCTCACTGCTCTCCCCTATTAATGTCATGTTATGACTGCGTGATACAATTTCCCACAATTATTGGTAGGTACCGTTATTGACATAATTACGTAGAATCTATACTTTGTTTAGAGAACCTTAGTTCTGCCTTTTTACCTATTTCTCTGTTCCGGTACCTCACCTAAGGCAATCACGTTACATTTAAATGTCATGTCTCTTAAGGCTCTGCGGGGCTGTGCGTTTCATGCTTTCCTTGTTTGTTTTTTTTTTGTTTTGTTTTTGTTTTTTTGGTTTTGTTTTTTGTTTTTCTTTTAATTTTTTTTGTTTGTTTTTTAAATCATCTTGGCAGGTCTGAGAAGTAAGTTAGGTATTTTGTTTAACCACTAGTGGAGTGTGATATTTTTTTTTTTCCTCATAGGAAGGAATAGCACAGAGTTAACATGCCATTTTAAAAAATCAATCTGTGTGTGTGTGTGTGTGTGTGTGTGTGCGCGCGCACGCGCGTGGGCAGGCACTCATGGAGGAGTGCTGGGGAGGGGGAGAGTGTCAGATCCCCTGGAACTGGAGTTTCAGGCAGTGGTGAGCTGCTGAACATGGCTTCTGGGATCTGAACACTAGTCCTCTGGAAGAGCAGCAAGCCCTCTAAACCAGGGAACTATCTCTCCAGCCCCTAAAATGTCTGGGGTTTTCTTTGTTTTTTTTTTTTGTTTGTTTGTTTGTTTGTTTTTGTTTTTTAAAAAAAGAATGTTTAGCCAGGGATGATGGCTCACGCCTTTAATACCAGCACTCAGGAGGCAGAGGCAGGAGGATCTCTGTGAGTTCAGGGCCAGCCTGGTCTACAGAGTGAGTTCCAGGACAGCCACAGAATCACAACAGAGAAACCCTGTCTTGAAAGCCCAAAAAAAGTTTTTAAAAAAAGAACGTTTATTATTTTTAATTCTGTGTTTATGAGGGGGATATTTGCGCAGGTGAGTGTAGTTCTAGAGGAGTCCAGAAGACGGCATCAGATACCCTGGAGCAGAAGTTACTGGTAGTTGTGAGCTACTGGATATGGGTTCTGGAAGCCAAACTCAGGTCCTCTGAAAGAGCAGTGCGTGCTCTTAGCCGCTGAGTCATGTCCCCAGCCCCCGAAGGTGTTGGCTTCTCTCACAAGCCAAGTGTACACACTAGCAGCATGATTCGTGACTTTCATCACTTTGCTGAGGTGGCTGGCAGATACTTCCACTCTGAGGTCACTTTTCTTATAACTCTTCCTTTTCTTATACATGCTCTTTGGGAAAAAAAATCCCTCTGTGAAGCCCACCCCAGTGCCACCCCACCCCCACCCCACACACCTGGAGGGCCCATTCCCTGTATGAGTGATGTCTCTTTATTCTCATTTACTTGCTGGTGTGTTTCCTCATAGAATTCGTCAACTATGAGCTAGTAATGTTTTCACCCTTGTTCTGGAATCCAAAAAGGCCTTCCTCTTCTCCACCAGGCTCAACCCATGTTCTGAAAACAGCCCACGTCTCTCCAGGAGAGCGGCCTTCTCAATACCGTATCATTCCAGCTAATTCATGTCACATGCTTATCGTGCGTCTGCCCTATACGAGGAGGGACTGTGCTTGGTGCTCCAGCATGATCTAACGATCTCCACGGGTCCCTCTCTCCAGCTGCCCCAGTGTGTGACATCCTGCGCTAGACTGGATTCTCCATGAGGACAGGGACTGTGTCCAATCTTCAGAACCGTGCTCCCAGCCAACGAATACAACGTAAACTTTTACTTCCGGGAAGACGGGCTGGTTTGTGTGTCCATCCTTCCCCGAGGTGCTCCCTGAGGGCAGAGGCAGCCTTGATCCTCTAGGCCTGCAGGTGGATGGCGGAGTGCACACAGAAATCTAAACCGGTTTGGAGTCGGGACTGTCTGCCTCTTCAGGTAGAAGCGAAGTTTAGAAGTTGACACAGCCCGCGAGGCCAAATCAAGAGGACTTGGTGACTGATTGGCTGGGGAGGGCGAGGCGGGAGGAGGAGTCACGCAGATGGCTCTGAGGTCTGGAGCTGGGGGAGAGCCGGTGCCACCTCGGATAGACTTGGAGAACTGCTGTCAGCCCCAGGCCGCCCCGCCGCGGAGGCTCAGGCCTAGGGCCAGGAAGCGGTGCCCCGGCCTGTGCAAACTTCTGCACCCCCCGCCCCCATGTCCTTGTTCTTCGAGAATAAATAATAACCCCGGCCTGGATTTTGAGCACGGCCGTTTGTCACCAGGTGTTGGGGGGCACCGTGGGGGTCCGCATTAGCCTGCGGTCTCCCGAGGAGGGACACTCCCCCAGGGGCAGCCCGGCCCGCCGGTCCCCCGGTTCCCCCCCCCCCGGTCCCCAGGCCACCGCCACCCCGGGAGCGGAGTCTGGGCGGGACAATGGCCGCGGCCGCCCGGGTCCCGGGAGCCCCCGTGCTGGGGAAGGGGCTGTCCTAGGGCCGGGCGCCGGTGCCCTCCCCGCGCGGCTCGGGCGGGCGGAGGGGGGCGCGGAGTTCCTTTGTGGCTCAGCCTCCGGCGCGGCGCGGCGCGGGCAGGGGGCGCCGCGCAACTTTGCTTGGCGGCGGCGGCGGCGGCGAGCGCGAGACGAGGCCCCGGGGCCGAGCGGGGGCCCCCAGCGCGCGGCCCGTCCCCGCCCCGCCGGCCCCCTCCCCTCGCCGTCGCCAGCGCCGGGCGCTGCCTACTCGCCGGAGCCCCGGGGCCGGGCGGGCTGCGCAGCCGAGAGGCGGGGGGCCGGACGCGGCTCGCTCGCGGGGCCCAGCGCGCCGGGGCCGCGCGGCTGCACACCCGGCCTCCGCCGCCACCGCCGCGGCGCCTGCAGAACCCAGAAGTGAACAGCAGGCGACCCGGAAGGTTTGCGCGCCGCTCCGCACCGAGCCCCAGCCGCGCGCCGCCGCCGGAGCCGGGAGCCCCCAGCCCGGCCCTGCTCGGGGCCGCCGGGCTCGGGGCTGCGGCCACGTCCCGGAGCGCCCGCCAGCACTGCCAGGTCCGTGCGGGCCCGGGGCGCGCGGGGGAGCGGGCCCGCCCGCGGGAAAGTTGCGCCGAGTTGCGGGGCGGGGGCCGGGCCAGCGCGAGCGCTGTCAGCGCGGTGCGGCCGCGCTGCGAGGGCCCGGGGGTCGCCGGTGCCTCGGGCCCGGCCCCGGGCGACCGCGGCGTTGGCGGCGGCGGCGGCGGCGGCGGCGGCTGCGCGCGCGGGGTAGGCAGCGTCTCCCGCGGCGTGTCTGGGGCTGGTCTCCGAGTGTGTGCGTGTGTGTTTTCCTAAGCCGGGCTATTCAAACCTGCTGCAATTCTCCGGTAAACAATGATTCATGGGGCTTAATGCAAATAAACGGATTGCAAACGGCGCGGTTCGCGCACTTTGCAGCCGGCCCGGTGGAGCGGCCAGTGCCGGATTTCTCCGTTTTTTTGCAGATCTGCAGAATATGGCGTCCCTGTCCTGTTTTAAAAATAAGCCAGGCTGCCATTTTTGTTTTTCTTTTGTCTGAAGATTTTAATAAAACTGTCTGAGAATGTGGGAGAGGCGGCTGGAAGCAGAGGGGGCACCCGAAGGGTTGGCTTTTTTCCTTTTCTTTGGAGAGAGCCGGGAGCCTTTTCGGGGAGGTGAGACACAATACAATTACACTTTAAAGGAAAAAAAAAAGGTGGGGGGGGGAGATAAGCTGCCGGTGATTTGGGGGGAGGGGATGGGGAATTTAAAGTTAACTCTGAAAGTTTTCTTTTCTTTTTTGCTTTTTTTTTTTTTAAAGTTCTTTTTTTTTTTTTTCCCTTACCCCCTTAGGGCCATAAGATGCTGTAAAAGGATATGGGGGCCCATTATGTTTCTTCCCCCAGCTAGCCGCCTTTGCAGGGGTTTTGGGAAAAGTTAACTGCCGGTTTCCCCAGAGCTGCGTGGGTGGGGGTGGTGTGGTGTGGTGTGTTGTGTGTAGGGTTGAGGTGAGAGTTTTTGGGAGGAGTCGTTTGGATGAGGCTCTGTATCAAAGTGGTATTGTAAGGAACTATACTATAGCCCCAGATTTGGCGGAGGTGGCTGACACTAGGGGCTTAGTGTGGACCTGGGGTTTGGAGCTAAGACCCCTGTCATGAGGACATGACCTCTCTCACCACCCTGTCCTCCAGCGGTGGGGATCCTTTAGGAGCTGTGTGTGTTGGAGGAGGACAGAGGCTTGCCCCTTCATGGGTGGCCAGAGCCCCTCGATGGACAGGAAGTTTTGGTAGCTCCCCCTCTTGGGGCAAGTCTTGTTGACTGCAGTTGAAGAACCCCCTCTAGGTATGGGTAGTCTTCTTGGCCCCCAGAGATGGCTGTTGGTGATAATGCCCCTGATGGTGGGTTTTGGGCTGGGCACAGGCCTGCAGCTCCTGTGGGTCCCAGTGCACACACGGGAGTAGCTGGTGGCCTGGCCCCTGTGATGTGGGCCTCTCCTCTGCTTGTTTTCTTAACCCCTTTCTGCCACTCTGCCTTCCACTTTGAAGTCTCCCGATTGGACATCCGTTGAATTTCTGAAGTGTCTGACTGGACAGGTCAGAACCTGCTGGCTCTGCAGGCAAGAGTGGTCTGAGGCCAGGCTCAGACCTGGGCTTTTCCCCTTTGGGGAGACTCTGTCTTAGGAGGACCCCGTGCTATGCTCAGAGCCCTTGTGCTTATGTAGGCCACCCCCTCCATTTCCTGGAGGGAAAACATTTAAGTCTCCCTTCAGATCTGTGTCCTGGCTCTACCAGGTTGTGGGAGCTCCTTAAGGACAGAGCCAGTGGTACAAGGCTGAGGTCTGGGAGGTTGAAGCGCAGAGCTAGGCATGCCTAGGCCGCTGAGCCAACCCGGTTTTAGATGGAGAAACTGAGGCCCAGAGTCATGTTACACTGCCCAGTAAGAGGAGAGCAGAGGCCAGGATCTGCTGCCTGGTTCCCTCCACTGTTCTGTTTGGCGCTCTGTCACCAGGGTGGTTTGTTCCACACAGAACTGAGCAGGAATCGGACAGTGTGACCCCTTTCACTTTTCCCAGACCCCATCATCATAATCTTTCAGGAAATTGAACTTTACAAGTTCGTACCATGTCATATGTGGTCGTCGCCATATCAGAGGCTCTCCCCAAAACCGAGTTGAGGTCAGACGTTTAGGTGGGAACTGTTGACCCCATTCTAAAATTGAAGAAACCGAGGCTTGGAGAGGTTGGGCAGTGGCAGAAGAGGGCTGTAACTCAGGCCTGCAGTCTGCTTGTGTGGGCCTTTCCTAAGTGGGTGGTGCTGTGGGCAGGACCTTTCCCAACTTCTAGTTTTTGGTCTGAAATTCTTCCGCTGACCCCAGTGACTGTGTAAAAATCCAGAGGCTCACCCCCACCCCAAAGAATGTCAGAGTTGGAAAGGCCCTGGGAGGTCATCTGGACTCAGAAGGAGGAAGCCACTGGCTAAAAGTCTGGCCCCAGCTAGGACTGGAGCCCTGGTCTCCTTTCTTTTGAACCACTGGGCCCAGTGGAGTGGTGGCAGCTGGTGCAGGGGCTGGGGAAAAATGGACATAGCAGGTGGAGCCATAGGTTGGTTCCTGGGGTTAAAGGATAGTCTGCATGTAATCTTGGGGCATGGAGGCCAGCTGGTAGCAGGTGGAAAGAAACTGGTGTATGAGTGAGTCTAAAGCTAGTATAGCTTTATTCCAGGAGCAGGCTCTTCCTTGCCTCTCTCTCTGGTTGCTCATTATTCTTGCCGTCATATACATGTATGTGTGGCTAGGCTGTTCATTTATCCTTCCATTGTTTATTTACGAGCTTATTGGTTAGTCATTTCAGTAGTCTGCTTGTCTGTCCCATCCATCCATCTGTCCATCCATCCACCTACTCATCCATTGATCCATCCAATCCAGCTCCCCCAGCCCAGGTTGGACAGATGGGAGATGCAAATGTAGCCCTGTGGTGCTCTAAAGCCAACAAGGGAGCAAAGCCAAGGCTTCAGGTGAGTCCCCAGGGATTGTCTCCCTAAGAATAAGAATTCCAGAGACTGTTTTAGAGGTGGGTCTGTGTCCTAACGAAGATCAAGTCCCATTTGTGTCTCAGGACTCTGAGCATGCTCTTTGCTCCTGTGAGCTTCAGGATGAGCACCTGTAAAGTTGGGCGCTCTCCTTGATCTCATTGGTAATAGGGAGTGATAACGAAACAGAGTCTTGGATGACTTGTCACTCCCTGATGTATTGTAACTGGATCTCTGGACATGTGCGTTTACTCTTAAAAATTTTCACTTACTTTTCTAGGCCCTGCCTTGACTTTGTGAACCGTGGTGGGGGTTTTCAGAACAACCAAGTGATCTGGGGACCCCGACAGCCCTATTACATCTGTTCATTCCCCTGCTGAAGATTCCACTGTCCCCTGCAACATTTAGAAGAAAAATAAATACGTAACTTAAACTCTTTACTGAACCTGCAGGGACTTTCATGGTCCCAACCTTGTCCACTTTTCATCCTCTGCTTCCCTAGCCACTCTGGCTTCTTTGTGTCCCTTCCCTGGCTAGGAATGTTTTCCCCTGAATCCTCGCATAGCTGGTGGCTTCAGGATGAGCACCTGTAAAGTTGGGGCGCTCTCCTTGATCTCATTGGTAATAGGGAGAGATAACGACAGAGTCTTGGATGCTTGTCACCCCTGATGTGTAACTGGATCTCTGGACATGTGCGTTTACTCATAAAAATTTTCACTTACTTTTCTAGGCCCTGCCTTGACTTTTGTGAACCGTGGTGGGGGTTTTCAGAACACCAAGTGATCTGGGGACCCCGACAGCCCTATTACATCTGTTCATTCCCCTGCTGAAGATTCCACTGTCCCCTGAACATTTAGAAGAAAAATAAATACGTAACTTAAACTCTTTACTGAACCTGCAGGGACTTTCATGGTCCCAACCTTGTCCACTTTTCATCCTCTGCTTCCCTAGCCACTCTGGCTTCTTTGTGTCCCTTCCCTGGCTAGGAATGTTTTCCCCTGAATCCTCGCATAGCTGGTGGCCCCACCGAGCACCACCTACTCAAAGGGGCCTTTGCTGACCATTTGCTGTAAAATAGCTTCCAGCTGTCACACGAACCCCTTCTTATTTTCTTTTGTGGCTCTGGGCATCTGAAACCTCCTCGTTCATTTGTTTATTTGTACTTTTTGCTGTCTGCAGGGGTGAGGGGGGTGGGGAGGTATGCTTAAGTTCTACACAAGCTGAAGCTCCCCTCCAGCTTCCATGAGGTATGGCCTGGGGCAGAGGTGAGGAAACCGGCTGTGGAGCCAGGTGTGGTGGCAGTCCTGGTGTCCCGAAAGTGCCCAGGAGATGAAGTTACACTGAGGTCTGTCGTTTCCCCTGGGAGTCTTGAGGTTGTTGTTAGGAACTAACAAGATGATTACATCGTGGAACCTCAGAATCCCAGCCTCTCCCAAATTCAGAACTGTAACATCCGAGCAGCTCTCCTACCCAGAACCTTGGACACTAACTGTGACCCAATCTTGAACTGTCACTGGTGTCTTTATGGAGCAACAAAGAGTGTTCACTCGGAGCCAGACCATGTTCTCCAAGGCTTTGTGCATATGGAAATATACAGGCAGGGTTGTTATCTTCTGCAGCTGAGGAAGTGTAGGCATGGAGAAGTCAGAGACTATATCTCTAGGGGTGTGGAGGTGTGGCCGATGGGTGGGCACCACTGGGTCTGGAACTCAGCGCTCTGTGGCTACTTAGGGTCCCACAGCTGTTGTGGGGAAGCCCAACCTTACCTGACCCCTGCCCACACCCTGATGGAAGAGCCTCTTCCCTTGAACTCCCTTCCAGTGAGCTCTTTCCTCAGGACCCTTGTCACCCATTGTCAGACAACTGTTGCTGCTGGGACACTGTCTCTTCTTTACAGACTTAGAGTGCCCTCATCTCCCAGTGAATGACCCTGGGAAGCCAAGTTAGAGTGCTGGCTTCCCAGAGCTTTGATCCTGTGGCTTCATGGGCTTCGGTGGCGGTGGCTTCTTTCTCTCCACTGGGTCACTGGTGGCCTTGGTGCATGATAGCGAACATATGGGTGAGTGAATGGATGGATGGGTACCCAGAGACTGCTGAGTATCCGCTGAGCCCCTCCTGTCTCTGCAGCTCCATGCTGACATTTGTCTGGGGTCTCGGGCTTGTTTGATGTCCTCAGGGAAAGGAGACTCACTTTCTACTCCCGTAGCGGGCATCTGGTAATGCTCGTGCAGCCAGACGTCTTCTTACCCATTCTGCAGAGTTAGGGGAGAGGAGTGGGCTGTGTCTAAGACCATATGTGTCTCCCGAGGCTTTACCTGGTGGGCTCTCCGCTTGGCAGGTTTCAACAGGCTATCCAGCCTTTGCCTGGGTGCTTAAGGACAGGAGGGAGCCCTGGTTGGAGTAGCTTCACCCCTTTGGTACCATCATCTCCTCCACTATGGGGCGATATTCCTGGAGCAAAGGGCTACACCTCCTTCTGGAGAAGTCAGCTGTTGTGGAAGTGTGTTGGGGCTCTGGTGGTAAGAGAGCTTTCTGGAACCTGAGATCAGAGGCTTTACAGACTGGGCTGGACTGGGCAGGTGACTGAGTAGTGTCATTAGCAGATGGGGTGTGAGGGGCGGGCTGAGGGCCTTGGCTCTGAGGCCTAAAGAGTTCTCAGCAGCTGGCTCCTGCCTCACCCAAGGATGCTCTGTTTTGAGCTTTGGGCAAAGGCTTCAGGCTCCTCAGAAGGATAGTCTAGTTAGGCAGGTGCGGGGTCCTGACGGGGGACACCTGGCTGCAGTGGGTAGGCTCCCCACCCCACTCAGACATAGACATCACACACATAGAGACATCGGTTCTACCACCCTCCCTGGGTCCTCGTGCGTCCCCATGCACTCCCATGGGTAAGTGTCCATTCCTTGCTGGATCTGCCTAGCGCAGTGGAGCCACGAAGGCAGTAGCCCTGAGAACCCGGGAAGGTGTGAGCAACCCGGTGGGGTTGGGGATAATCTGGTCCAGTTTATAGTAGGTCATCCCTGCCTCCCCTCAACATGGCCCCCAGTTCTTTGGCTTGTTGTCCACACCATTTGCTGACCTTTACTTGAGCCTTGTCTAACCTGACCACAGACTGCCCACATGGGAGGGGGAAGGAACAACTTCATGGAGGGGTTATGATCACGGTTCCCAGTTTAGGATCCGTCTTGAAAAGCAGGTGGATCCATGTCAGCAGAGCAGCCCTAGTGTGGGAGACGTCAGAAGAGCCTCAGGAAGCTCCTGCACCCCAGATACTGGAACACTCGTGTAAGGCTCCTTGTCTCTTAGGAGTCCACCACGGGCAGGTTAGCATGTGTGGTCACTGCATACCACAGAGCTGGGCGCCATCCTGGAACCTCAAGCATGTCTAACCTGTACTGCCCTCACGGCAGCCCGGTGGCAGCAGCGTCATAGGCGCACACCCCACTCCAACCATGTCAAGTTATAAATCGCAACTTTGAGCTCTGGGGTTTGCTATGACCCCAAGGCGCAAGCCTGGACTCTCTAACTGTAAAATCCATCCTTTGGGTCCTTCTGTGAAGGCTTAGCTCCGCCCCTTTCCCAACTGTTACTGGTTGAGCCCCTTCACTGCTTTCCAGAGAAGGAAGGACCCAGAGACCCAGAAAGGTTTGCCCCAAGTTTCCGCTCCCTCAGCCTCACCGACTCATGACCTTAAGTGGCCTCTTACCACAGAGCCTCATTCTTGACCCCAAATCAGAGAGCACTCTGAGAACCAGGAGGGCAGGGGCAGGGCTTGGGGGCTGGGCGGAGCTGTAGCGGAAGGCCAGGGCCCTCAGGTGTCCCTGCAGCGGATCAGGTATGTTCTAGGCATCTTTCTGGGAGTGAGTCACATTTCAGAATGTTCACAGCCTCTTGCTTGTGAGATTGGGAGGAGTTTGAGTGGGAACTGTCTGGGAAGCATCACCTGGGTGGAGGAAGTATTGGGGACCGTCATCCTCATCCACCTGGCAGTAGAGAAAGGCCTGTGCTCTGAGTCTGTGAGATGGTGATGTGTCAGCATGGAGAAGGTTCATTGCCCTGGATATCTCTTGCGTGTCTGGAGGTGGAGGTGGAGTCCCCGATGATAGAGGGACGGTGAAGTAAAAGGTTGGGAGGGCACTGGGTACAGAGGTCAGCCCCCTTTGCCTGGATCAACTCTCTCTGCTGTCAAAATGGAAACAGTCCTTCCCAGGGCTGTGGGGCTGCATAAACCTGCCCTGATTGGATCCAGGACCTTGTTCCTCACAGGAAGTTCACAGAAGCCGCTCTCTGAGGCTGGCCTGGCCTGCCTGGAGTCTCAGGGATAGGGTTGAGGCAGCTGCAGGGGCTTTGGGCTCTGTGGGATGGAGGAATGTGAAGGGCAGAGGGGCTGTGGGAGGTAGACTTTGAAGCGCCAGTGGGAGGGTCAGGAAGAGCCAGGTAGAAGGTACTCTCATCTCTGCCTCTCTCTTGCAAAGCCTCTTGCTTGTCCTTCCTCAGCCACTGCCCTGGCCATGGAAGGATTTGTCTGCTGGAAACCTTGCCCTCAGTTGTCCCTCCCCCCCCCTTTGCATGAACTGCTCTGGCCACCAGCCTTTACCTTCCCTGCACTCTACCTACCCCAGACCAACAAGCCGCCACCGCCCTCCTGCCTCCTGGCCTCTGCAGGTCCTTCTGCTCTCCTGGGGAGCTAGGAGCGTTCCCTGTCTGTACTGGGAATGCTCCTGCACCCTTCTGCTTTTCTGGCACGGAGAGACCATGCCTCCTTTGAGTCTCTCAGGCCTTATGGAGCACTAACGTGAACTGGGCCCCACCCAACTCCAGTTTGGTGAATGCCTGACTTTGCTCATCTTGAACCTTGAGGGCCACTCTTAAGAGCTGTGTATTTAGAGGGCTAGGGTTAGGGTTCGAAAGGAAAGATAGCAGCTACAGGGGGCTTAGGAGTATGGAACTGGGTACCCTGATTCCTGGTAGGTAGGGGAAAGGTCAGTTAAGCCTTGAGGCCTAACTGGGGAACAAGGAATGTAACTATGAACCCTCAAATAAAGTGGTCCTTACACAGCCCACAGCTTCCATGGGGGAACTGGATAGACAAATGACCAACCTACCCACCCGTGGCAGTGTGACCCGAGCTGAGATTGGATGTCTGGGTGCTAGCTTCGGATGTAGCCTGCAGATGGATGGCACAGCTGGCAAATAAAGGCAGCTTGTTTGGGATGAGGGCTGCAGGTGCTATGGGGCAGAACAGTGCAGTGGTTGGGTGATAAGGGTGGATGTGACCAGCGGGACCTTGAAGAGGCCTTAACTGACCGGACCGTGGGTGGGGTTAGTACTTCCCCAAGCAGTGGAAGCTATAAAGGGCTTTCAGTGGGAGAATGAGTGACAGGCGGGCTGGGCTATCCCGGTCTTCCTGGCTGGAGCCCCTGGGTATGATGGGATTGGAGTCCCTTCCTGACTGCCCTCCTGCCTGGGGGTGTGGATGGGGCTGGGGGCTTGTAGTGGGACTCTTAGCTTCTCCTGGGGAAATTTGGAGAGCTTGGCTCTTGGGTTGGAGGCAAGGGTGCCTTGCTTTGCCAAACAAAGGTTACAAAAGCTTTAATTTTATTTAAAAACCTTCCTCAAGAGAGCCACATAGCCACCCTGTAGAAACGATGGATAGGAAGTACATCAACCCCAGCCCCGTCTCTGCCCCGTTCCAAACCCCAAATACCCCTGCTGTTAGCACTTAGGTCCTCTTCTCTCCAGGCACCCAGTCTTGGGTGTGTTTTATCTTCCCTTGACCACTATCATGAGCATTTCCTAACTGCCCACGGAGTGTTATTAACCATGCTTTTTAATGGGTGTGGTAGTCTGGGCTCCAGATCCTCCAAAGTCTGGATCAGAGCCCCACATTCCCTGCTGGGCTTCGGGCAGCTCCCGAGTCCCCCTGTGCCCCTGGCTCCTCACAGGCTGAGGTGCACACTGAACACGTCACAAGAGTGCCAAGCCCTTGTGTGGGCTGTCACAGAGGACAGTCATTTCAGAATCATCTCCCGATTGCGCGCAAGTTTGCCTGTTCTAGATGTTCGCTCACAGAAACCCACGGACACAGGAAGTGTTGTGCACGGAACTTTGGGTTGTTTTCTAGGGATGGATGACTAAGACTGGTCCACCAGGCCAGGAGGTCTGAATATTTCTAGAGCTCTCCACACATCATGTGTAGATTCTTTTCAGAAACGCCTGTTCCAATTCACACTCTCACAGGGGCGTCAACTTCACCACATCCTCGCCGGTATCGGGGGTTACCATTTTTATAGTTCTCATTGCTCCTTTGGCAGGCGAAGGCCGTTGACTCTTCGTGGCCAGCGAGGCAGAACCACTGGCTGTGTTCACTAGCTGGTCACACCTTTTCAGGGTCAGCACACATGTGGTCCCTCCTCCTGTCAATCAGGGCGAGGGCGGGCAGACATGGGCAACCGGACCGAGAGGAATGCAAGAGGTGTTCGGAGGAGGGGAGGGCACTTGCTTCTGTCCAGGCTGTGACTTTTTAGTTCCCTCCACCTAACCCTGCATGCACACTGCCATTCATTCATTCATTCACTCATTCATTCAAACACCAGACGCTGCCAGCTTAAAAGGTCTCTGATCCTTTCTGATGGAGTGCCACGTCTACAGATGGCTAAGAAAACACAGGTGTGGCAAGTGCTCTGACGACGGACACGGAGGGCACTCGGGGAGCAGATCCCGCATGGGGTTAGCAGACCCGTATGTTTTAGGAAGAGGAGACTGTGCACAAGGACCCATGGGAGGAGTTGGTATTAGCCAGTGACCTCCTTGAAGGGGAGGAAGCAGACAGGGAAGTGGACACTGAGGTTAGGAACTGTCAGTCTGTCTGGGCAGAGTACCAGGGGGCAGCAGGAGCCGGTCACACAGGACCTAAGTCATCCTCAATGTCTGTAATAGGGAGCCACGGAAGCTTCTAGGTCGGACAGGGTGTGTGACTGCAGTAGAGCCTAGGGTAGGAGGAGGGTGGAGATGAAGAACCTGTCGGGTGGGGGAGGGGCTCTTGCAATAGGCGAGGCCAGAGTCTAAGGCCTGGACCATAGTACCAGGTGAGGGCAGAGGCCTACTTTGTGCCCTGCCCCCAACCTGTGGAATCCTAATCCGGGTCGGAGTGCAGAGTGCAGATCGTGTTGCCTCTTTCAGGAAGCCCTCCTGACATTCCCTCCTGCTTGGTCTTCCTGCGGATGGGGCTGTGAAAGGCCCGATGTGGGGTGCTTTTGGAGAGCTGACTTTCTCATGAGCCCGCCTCGCTTTCTTTCTCCCCGTAGGCTCCCAAGCACTTTCTTTCATTTTCTTTTTTTTAAGGATAAATTTATTGTTTTCATTTTAAAAGAAAACTGAATGCCATGAATCTGGAAATCGGAGAAACAAAGACAAAACCCCAAGCCGCAGAGGCTAGCCCCTCCCCCTGGGCTCCCAGCCCCTGTGGGCGTGGTTCCCTGGAGCCTTATAATCAGAGTCCCTGCTGCCTGGGTCCTGCTCCTACCACTTACCCGTCCCTGCTCACGACACACCCCCCCCCCCCCCCCCCGCCATTTGCTTTGTTGGAAGCCTGTTCCCATGTAGCCATGGGGACTGGGCAGATCTCACTTTTAATGTTTGTGGCTTTGGGGGAGCAGGGCCTATATTGTTTAACTGACAGCACCCACTTCCTCCACCCTGGCAGCACTGTTCCCAACCCTTCTTGCAGCTCACCATGGGTTGTGTGCCCTCTGTGTCCCCCCAGCTAAGTCCATGCTTTCCCCATGCGGCAGAGCCTGGCACCTAGTATGTCTTTCCTGCGGTCACTCTACTTTCTGGAGTTTGCTAGCTCGGCTTCAGGGGCCTTCTGGGAAAAGGTGAGATAGGGACTTGCTTTGAAATCTGTACTTCGCTCCATAACCTCAGCCAGGTTGCTTAACCTCTCTGGGCCTCAGTTTCTTCATCTGTACTGTGGGTCTATTGTTGCAGTAATGGCTATAAATATCCTGCCACAGTCCCCCAACCTATTGTAGGTGGCCACCTTGGGTCAGATGCTGGCCCAGGTGAGAACCAGATACCGTCCTACCTGGGAAGAGCTTACAGACCCTCCCAGACACTGAGCAAGAACCATGCCAGAGTGCATGCAACCCTATGGGGCTGGGCCAGGGCTGGGTGGCTCCCTCACTCCCTCACTCACTTGCTGTGTGACTGGGCAAGTTGATTGACATCTCTGAGCTCTACATCCGTGAAATGCTCATCTCACAAAGTCATTGGGAAGATTCAGTAACGAGCCATGATATGCTCAGCACATTGGTGTTTAAAGCAAACGGCTAGCTGTCATTTTACTATTATTATTGTTATTCCCATATACAAGGTGCTGTTGGGAACACAGAGGAAGTGACTGACTGGGGGTTCAGGGAAAGCTCCGTAGAAGAGGGAACACTTGAGCTGGGTCTTGAAGGATGAGTAGAAGTTCACCAAGTGGGAAAGGACCCTCTAGGTAAGGAACCTGTGATTCCAGGCTGTGGGTCTGTCCCTGAGGGGTTTGTCTTTGGGAATCAAGGCATTGTGTTCCTAAGAGTCCCCAGGGCCCCTCACTGCTACCCTCTGGGGGTGTTGTGGGGGAGGTGTGCTTGTCCTCTTAGGGTTGGTGGCTTTGGCTTCCTGTTCCCATGGGTCCATGCTTGTGGCCACAGGTCAATGTCTGTCCCCTGTCTGGGTTTGGTGATGCCTGCATGTGTTTGTTGACTGTGTTCGTCTCTGTCGGTGTCCAGAGATCTGGGCCGCACCGGGGAGAGCCCGCATACTTCTCTGGCCACCAGCTCCCCTGAGTAGCCAGGCTACCTTAACCTCACACCTCTAATTGGGAACTCCCCTGCTGCCCACTCCTGGCCTCTCTAGAACCTGCCATATCTGACAGCCATAGGAGTCGTACAGACCTCACACTTCACCCCTTCACTTACTGCTGTAAACATCTGGGGTCCGGGCCTGAGAGCAAGGGACCAGCCTCCGAGCCAGGCCCCGCTGACTGCAGGCTCATCCTCCCACCAGTGCATCGCTTGCCTGCGGCCTCTGCTGACGCTGTCAGTTCTACCCTGCCTGCCCCACCCGCTGACCGCTGACCGACCGACTCCCCTTCACAAGGCAGGCCTCATCTCCCCTGAGTCCTCCCTGGCTCACCGCTGCAGGATAGGCCAGCCTCTGGGAGCTCATCTGTTACTTGGAGGCTAGAAAAGTGACTTGCCCAAGGTCACCCATTTAGTGAGGTAGAATCAGGATTTGAACCAGAGCCTACCGTACCCTGATAAGAGGGAGGTGCTCCAGGCCAGGACTGCTGGGGAGGCGAGGGTGGATTGGAGAGTGCCTGGAAATGGCCTCTCAACCAATCTCAGATGTGGCTGATCTGAAGTGGAAGGGTCCCTGTGTGTCTCTGACCTGCTTAGAGGAGGGTGGCTGGAGGAGGAGCTTGCAAGGCCAGCACAGGCCTCGAGCAGCTTTGAGAGACAATCTGAGAGAAGGGCAGGGCCGCAGGGAGCTGGGCAGGACTCCAGCGGAGGCTCAGGTTTGTTGGGCTTAGCGCTCGCTCCCAAGTGGATGGGCCACTAGTGTAGAGCTCCTAGGGGCTGGGGGTCCTGCTGCATGCTGAGGAGCCCACTGTAGGGGGCTGTGAAAGAGGTCAAGGAGGGGAGAAGCCCCAGGCACACAGGTACTCTGCCTGGGCCCAGGTGCTGCAGCCTGGTGGCATGTAGAAGGCCTCACTCAGGTGGGAACATCTTCCTGTGAATCCCCATTTGCCGCTTCGGTAGATAAGGCACATGACTAGCCCTGGGTTCCCTGGGGCTGGTCCCTAGTTTGGCCCAGCGATTGTGAATCAGCTGCAGACATGCCATTCATCCACAATTCAACTTTCTTTACCTTTTAGAACAAGAAAAACAAATGACAGTCGTGGGTGGGTTGCAAGGGTCAGGGTCAAAGTGTGTGGCTCCCAGCTCCCAGTCTTGGCTTCTGCCTAGTGCTGAAGGCCCCAGCTGACCATCAGTGTGTCTCCTCTGCCCATCCAGCATGGACACTCAGCCAGCAGGCTTGGCTCCTGCCTCCCCCTCAGTTCACCCCCCTCCCCAGCCTTGGTGTCCCCTCTGCTGCATTGCTCCCTTGGCCCAGCATGCTCCTTGCTGCCTGCCTACCGCTGGCATCCCATCCCCTATCTCATCTTGGACTCCAAGGCCCGAGGACTGGCCTCGGTGTCCCATGCCACTGTGGGCACCCTTCTCCTGTAGCTGCTGGGGTTCTGCCCCTGCCTGGGACGCCCTCATCCTCATCCATCCTCCTCTTCCATCTGTCCAGCGTGCAAACCTGTTCTTGCCTCTATACTTCATCCACACTCTTCCTCAGGGCAGGGCTTACCCACATGCCAGGCTGCCAGTGGGTACCAGGGAATGGTGAGAGCTCAGTAGACACTCAGGGCCTGTCCTGCCCCCTGCGTCTGGCACTCAGTAGATGGATACCAGGGCCGAGGTCATTGACAGACTCATAGCCAGAGAAGGGTAGAGAAAAGACCAGGAGAGGGCTGTGAGCAGCAGACTTGGTGCTCTGGGCCTCCCCTTGATGTGCTTGGCTCTGCAGCTAAGGCCAAGGCTACCCCTGGCTACTCAGCAGCTTGATAAATGGTAGCGTATATTTTATCCCAGCAATGGCACCCTTGGGCAGGCCCTCAGGTCCCTAACAGGGTTGGGATCTAGGAAGGTTAGCCTTGGCACTGAATCAGAGAGGAGGAAAAGGGGGGTGGGGGTTAGCATCCCCAGAACTGCCTGGGAAGCAGCCTAGTGCAGTGGGCAGAATCCTGGGACAGGGCAGCCTGTCTCACCCCATCTAACCGATGAAAACAGCTTGGGGTGCTGCTTCCAAGCCCACCGCTCCCCGACCTTGCAGCCCAGAGCAGGTCTCCCTTCCAATGATGTGTTCCTCTATGAAGTGGTGATGGAAAGTCTTCCCTGCTTGCCAACCCCCTGGGCAGCTCTCCACACAGGACACTTTGTAAACCGAGCAGCCAGAAAGCGGGAGGCTTGCCTTTCAGAGAAGTCAGAATCTTTTATTCTGTTCATTTCTTCATACAGTTCTCCCTGGTGGCCTCTGGGCTTGGAGGCTGGGGATAGCCGGATGGACAGAACAGGTGTACCCATTCCCAAGCCACCTTAGGTTAGCTCCCCAGTCCCCTCTCCCATCTCTACCTTGTGTCCACTCGTGGGATCCTAACCATGCCACCCTAAGGCAGGACACACCCACAAGCCTATAGCCAGAAGGCTCTGTCCTCTCTCCCTGCACAGCTCAGGGCCCTGAACTTGGAGTAAGGCTGAGGGTAGTGGAGTCTCAGAGGTATGCTCTCTTGCTCTGTGATCTTGAGCCAGTCACTCTACCTCTTTGAACGTTGTTTCCTCACTTCTAAATGTGGGCACGGTGAGAGTTCTTGGTACAAGAAAGGCATCTGTAACTGGCTGCTGGTCTTGTTTTGAGGTTTTTCTGGGAGAGAAGTCCCAAAGGCCTGGGGCAGTCATGGGTCTGGGCAGGCAGAATGTGCTTCTTGTCTGTAAAGAAGCTGCCATGGGGTTTGGTGGACAGGGGGAAGGACCTCCTGTACCTGTGGGGACCAAAGGGTAGGAATTGTCCTAGCTGCTCTCCCTACCCTCAGTCCTCTGCTACCGCCTAGCAAGCTGAGACCAAACTCCCACCAAGCTGAAAGGGAGGAGTAAGGACTTAGTAGGTATAGCAGCTTGTGTTCTACTGAGGACTAGAATTTACAAAGCAAAGGGGTGTGGGAGGGGCAGTTGGAGTAAACTGACTTCCAGGCTGAACCCTAGCACCCTAGGGATGTTGGGCAGCCTCTTCCTTCTCTTCAAGGCCCAGTTTCCCCACCTCTAAGAAGAGTTAGGCATGCCTTTTGTGCCTACTTACCAAGTAGAGATCACAAAAGGTGATTCATATGAAAGTTCTTTCTGAAAATTCTCAGATTAGATTGTGCCCGACCGCACAGAGGGCTTTCCCCTCAAACTCTGCCACAATTCCAGTAGAGACTTCTCACGCTCACTGGGGCAGAAGAGGAGCCCGCAGGCATTAATCTTTGCTCTTAAGCTGCAACACCAGGTAGGAAAGGGATTTCTGGAAGATTGGTTACCCAGTCAATGTGGATAGGAAGCAACCTATCCTAACCTAACCTAAGTAAAGGAGTACGTACCCCTGTGCATCCAGTCCCTGAAAGTCACTTCTTGACTTACGCTAAAGTCACAGAAAACTTAATCCCCACAGCCCCTACCCCTCCTCACCCTTCTCACATACCCCTGCCCCACTCTGGAGGACAGAGCCTAGCCTCCAGGGCATGGCCTTTGTATTGCCCTGGTTGAAAAGGCCCCTCAACCCATAGGTTGCCATCGAACTTGCCAGCGGTGGGGGTGCCCTTGTCAAACTACGCTGACTCCCGGTCTCCTCGGTCTCCTCCCCTTCCAGCACTCTGACCCTGTCTTTACAGGGCAGACATTACACCTGTCCACCTGTCCATGATTGAAACTCCCAGAGCATAATGCTTGATTGGAGGGGAATGCTTATTTGGCTCTGTGTAAATTGTTGCCACTCCCAACCCCCTTCAGAGAGGCTGTGTCTTTGCCCCATCTTACGTATTCTGATGAGATTGTCTTCCCTCAGGGAGGAGGCAGAAGGGCAAGGATCCCAAATAGGTGGTTGCTTCTGCTTTGTGGCTATTTACAAAGGCGTTCCCAAGGCTGTACAGGTTGTCTCTGGGTTAGGGAGGGACCTGTGTAGGGTCCTCAGGGTTGGCTCTGAAACCTAGGGCCTTCGTGGGGATTGAAACCTGCCTAGCAGTGTCGGGGCAGGTACTGGGAGCACTCTGGTGAATGTAGGCTTTGCCCCTTGAGGTCCACCCAGGGAAGACACTGAATTCCTGACTTCAGCCTGGGAATGTGGGCCTCTGGGCCTGGTGGGAGGTCCACTTGGCCGAGGGATTTGAGTCACAAGGCATAAGGAGATCTCATAGCTCATAGTGACAGCTGTTCTCCCTTCCTGCAGGATGGCCGAGCCTCGATTTAACAACCCCTACTTCTGGCCCCCTCCTCCCACCATGCCCAGCCAGGTAAGACTACCTTCTTCCTTGGAGCCGTTGTTTTGCCTGAGGTTTGGGCTGCAGCTTGCAGGGAGAGGGCACTGGGGTGCGGCCCACCCATCCCAACCTGACCTCTTCTCCCTTCCGCAGCTGGACAACCTGGTCCTGATTAATAAGATCAAAGAGCAGCTGATGGCCGAGAAGATCCGGCCGCCTCACCTGCCACCCACCTCAGCCTCCTCACAGCAGCCCCTGCTAGTGCCCCCCGCGCCTGCGGAGAGCAGCCAGGCCGTCATGTCTCTGCCCAAGCTGCAGCAGGTGCCGGGGCTGCACCCGCAGTCTGTGCCGCAGCCCGACGTGGCGCTGCACGCGAGGCCGGCCACCAGCACAGTCACGGGTAGGCAGAGTGGTGGGGAGAGTGAGATGGGAGGGAGAGTGGGTGGGGTCTGTGGAGTGGGCGGGGCTGGAGGTGGGAAGGCGGGTGGGGTCTGTGGACTGGGCGGGGCTGGAGGTGGATACTCATTAGGAAAACAAGATCCACTCAGAACCCCCAGAAGTTTGAACATGTTGTTTAGTTGGGGAGAACCAGGGCCGCTGTGGCAGTGATTCCAGTGAACACCAGTGTTGTGACAGTCCTCGGCAGCCTGGTGATGGGGTGTGCGAATGTTAGGTTGGAGAACAGTTTTGGGTACAAAACAAGCATCTTCATGCAGTCCAGCCTGCTGTCGCCATTCAACAGATGAGAAAAGCAAGGCAGAAGGCGCTGTGTTCCACACTCAGTGGTTTGGGCTCTCCCCTGTGGGGATCGGGGAGCCATGGCTTTAGGAAGCCCAGTCTGGTCAAGAGGTAGAGATGGGGTTCTGGGACCACAGTGAAAACAGGCAGAGCTTCTGGAGAAGTGAGGTGGACCACCCCATGACTGTGGGATGTGGAGAAGAAGATCTAAGGCACAGTGAGAAAGAGTGGAGAGGACTCCGAGCTGGGTGGGATGTAGAGGGAGTTAAGGGAGGGTGTGGGAGCACTCCCGGAGTTGTGCTTCTGGGACGGGATCAGCCCAGGAACAGCTCAATGTTGAATAGGTTGAGACTGGAGTGCAGGGGGAACAACCAGGGAGGGGTCGAAGACCACCCTGTCAGAGCCTAGGGACAGCTCCCTCCACAGTGGGTCTGCTCCTTCGATGCTCACCTCTACCACCAGCTGAGTGCCTTTCTCCCCCTTCCCTTACAGATGCCCCAAAACTGTGGGCCTGGTGAGCCTTCCTCGGCCCCAGCTGCACTCTGCACATCTCCCGTTATGATTTTATTAGATTTATTTTTTTCATTGTAAAAGTAATATTAAAAAAGCAATATAAGCATATTAAGGGAAATTTTGAAAAAAGGAGGAACTAAAAAAAATTATTCATAATCCCCAGTTCCTAACCTAGAATCCTTTTTTCCCCCTTAACCCAGAATCTTAGAGGCTCTTTTAATTCATTTTCTCCCTTTTTCATGGTTTTTTTTTTTTTTTTTGCTTGTTTTTTAATATGGGTGTGTTTGCTGTGTTTGTGGCAGGGCTGTGTCTGTGGTTTAATTTGCTTCCCCCCCCCCCATTTTGTCATTCTATTCAAAACATCTTTATTGCACTTTTATTGTAAAGATAACAACATAGTCATTATTAAAAATTTAGAAATTTCAGAGAACCCAAAAGGAGAAAAAAAAATTAACCTTAGTTCTGCTATTGTTAGCATTCTTCTCTACGTTTTCTCTGTAATTTATTTTATATTATCCTTTAATCACAGATGTTTAAAAATGGATGAATTCCCCAGGTAAAAGATTCAAAGAATTTCAAAGCAGACAAAGTATGAAAATCACCCATGACTGAAAATTTCCCCTCCCTCGCTAAAGAGAGCTGCGTTAGCCGGCTGGGGTATCTGGGGTCCGATCTGTGTTAGCACACTTCTGGTGTCATGTCTGCGTGTGTAGAGTGTGCTTTCTGGGGCCGGTGGGCCCTTGTAGGCCCGCACGGTGCGGCGTTTCTGTGTTCCTTGCATTCCAGCTCTCCCGTGTCGGTGTCCACAGCCCCTGCCGAGGACGAGCTCTTTGTCCGTATCATTGTGCTGAATCACAGTGTTGTATGGAAAGCCCCTGCGTGCAGATCTTTGTGCTCATGGGGGACTGTTTATGGTGATTTCTAGAAGTAGAATCGATTGTCTGGTTGAAAGTTATGAGCATTTAAACTTTTAATAGCTGTTACCAAATGGTCCTCAGTGGAGACTGACAGGGGTACATTCCTGCCACCAGTGTGGCACAAAACACGCCCACACCCACTCTGGAGATTATCTTTTTTTTTTTAAATGTACAGATTTAGGGTTATTTAAAATACGTAGAGATAGATATAAATAAATTGAGCCAGATAATATACTAGCATCATATTTTATCTACTAAAGTTGCTATTATAAATGTTTGTCGCTCCTCCCTTCCTTCCTGGCGGGGTCTCACTGTGTAGTCTAGGCTGCCTGGGATTGGCCTTCGTTTTTGAAAGAATGACTTTCAGCTAGGCTCAGTGGTTCATGTGGAGATAGAGGTTTAGGATTTCAAGGCCCGGCCAGCCTGGGCTACACGAGACCCTGGCTCAAGAAGCACAAATAGATAAAATAAGTAAATAAAAACAGTCATTACAGAATCGGGGTGGGGGGTTATTTTGTAAACTATTGTTATTGAACCCGTAAACTGTTAAACCATGACTTTTAAGACTTGCCCCGCCCCCACTCACATTGGTGCACCGTCTGCTTATTTTCCCTGTGCGTACGTACACAGCCTTTTGAAACAAAGACAGTGGGAAGTTCCGAAGAGAATGACCACTGTTTACCGAACACTTCCCCGATTTGCATAATTCAGTTGCCTCTGAAATTCTGCTATTATAAATAACGGCGGCAAATGTCTGAGAGCCCGGGACTTTTTCTGTGGGTGGAATTATTTTCAAAGTGCTTCTTGGTTTCTGTAGTGCTGGGCCTCACACCCGACGCCTTGTGCTAGCCTAGCACTCCACCTCTGAGCTGTACCCTCAGCCCCCACACTGACTTTGTAATCTAACCTAACGTAGTCTTCGACTTATCGAAGGCATTCCACACAAATGCGAGTTCTCATCGAGTTCCCCCGAAGTAATAATTTAGGATTGGGAATAGCTCGGAAAGGCAAGAGGACCTGTCAGTCACAGCTGGGAGCCTGTGCTGAGCTGCCCTCACCCCTGTCCCCGGTGTCTTCCCAGGTCTGGGGCTTTCCTCTCGGACCCCCGCTGTGAGCACATCTGAGTCAACCCCAGGCACTGGCACGGGCACCAGTACCCCGTCCACACCTACCACCACCAGCCAGAGCCGCCTCATCGCCTCATCCCCCACCCTCATCTCAGGGATCACCAGCCCCCCCCTCCTGGACTCCATCAAGACAATCCAGGGCCACGGCCTGCTTGGCCCCCCCAAATCTGAACGCGGCCGCAAAAAGATCAAGGCAGAGAACCCAGGGGGTCCCCCTGTCCTTGTTGTCCCCTACCCCATCCTGGCCTCCGGTGAGACCGCAAAGGAGGGCAAGACATACAGGTGAGGGTCCCTTTATAGGGGGGTCTGGGTGGGGTCGTGGTGGCCATATGTGCCTAGAGCTGGAAAGTAGGACCCCAGGGGAGAAGGGTGGGAAGCTAAGATTTAAAGAGCAGGGTGGAGTCCCACCAGCATGTCAGGCCACAGGGGTGGGAAGGAATAGAGTTTAATCCCATCGGAGTGGTCCAGGGCAGGCAGCAAGCACCCTAAGGTGCTAAGAGTCCTGGTCCTCCTTGTCCCATCCAGGTTGTCTGCACCATGTTAAAACATATGCCAGGCTTTCATATGCTGATGCCAGGGCAGGATGGATCTCCAGAAGTTCTGAGTTAGTTGGGTGGAGGTAGGGAGCCAGGCACTTGTATTTGTGAAAAGGTCCAGAAGACTCTAACACACAGTCAAGTCCGAATAACTCAGCCAGGGAGAACCTCCTCCCCCTAGGACCAGCGGTGTGGCCACGGGTGAGGCCTGCCTGGCTTCCCCAGACAGCTACATGTGTTCCCAGATGTCAGAAGGTGCCTAGTCTGGAACTTGCCCCTGTTTCTCCCAAGGAGGCCGGTGTCCTCCGGACTGCACGAGTAGAATCTGCCCCCCTCCCCCGACATGGTCTCTTTGCTAGAGAAGGTCTGTCTGGGGATGTGCTGAAGAGAGTGGGGGTCTTCCCAGGTGTGAAGCTGCCTCTCGCCTGCAGGTGTAAGGTGTGCCCGCTCACCTTTTTCACTAAGTCAGAGATGCAGATCCACTCCAAGTCGCACACAGAGGCCAAGCCCCACAAGTGCCCGCACTGCTCCAAGTCCTTTGCCAACGCCTCCTACCTGGCCCAGCACCTGCGCATCCACCTGGGTGTCAAGCCCTACCACTGCTCCTACTGTGACAAGTCTTTCCGACAGCTCTCCCACCTCCAGCAGCACACCAGGTAGGTGCCGCCGCCAACCCCACCCTCCGTCGGGACCCCTCGAGCTCACCGTCCGAGACTCGGTACTGGAACTACTCAGGTGTCTGTTGCCCCCAGGTGCAAGACCAGACTCCTCTGATGAGCCTTCTAGGCCACGCTGGATGGAGCCTTCACTGAGCTTCACGCTCATTACCGCTCAGCCCTTCTCATCTGCAGGGCTTTGCACTTAACAGTGTCCTCTGGCCATCTCCTCTACATCCTTGGGTCCCACTTCCTCCACCGGAGCCGGTTCGGGGGTGGCTTCTGTGAACCCACAGTCCTGAGCAGCCCAGGACCGTGGGTCCCCATTGAATCAGGAGTGGGCTATCTCATACTTGTCTGTGTGTTTTCCTACTTCCCTCAGTATTTTGGGAGCTGTGGAAAGCAAGGGCTCCGTGTCCTGCATTCTGTACCCACCGTGGGTGGCAGCATGAATGAGCGTTTAGGCATTCGCTAAGGATTTGTGGAATAGATAGATCTAGTCTGAACACACAGATGATTCATCTATTTAACAGATATTTACTGAGCCCCTATGCCGTGCCAGACAGAATTCTAGGAACAAGTCAGACAGAACTCCCTCTCTGCCTGGTGGTGTGTACAGTCTAGCTGAGTGTGAAAAAGGAGCCTTGAAGAAGCAAATGCATGCAGAGGAGAGTAGAGACGCTGGGGAGACCGGCTCGCTAGATAGAATGACCAGAGGCGGTTAAAGAAATAGGTTCAGAAGATCATAGTTGTTGTGTTCCGTGAGTTCTAAGAGGAGGAGGTACAGCTTGCTCACGTGACTGTTGTGTCTGAAATGAGGTTGGCACCGACAGTGAAGGACTGTTTGACTGTGGCGTCTGTAGCTACTGACAGCTAAGGTTCTCCTCTCCCGTAAGCGACAAAAGCTGTGTAGGAAACTGCATTTCATGATCAGTGTTACTTTAAAAATCACACGCTGTTGAGAATCAGACTTCGGGCCTTGTGCAAGCTGTACAACAGCTCTACCACTGAGCTATATGCCCTACCCTGGTAAATTTTTGTTGTGGCGGTTTTTTGTTTTGTTTTGTTTTTGTACCAAGGATTAAACCTAAGCCTTATGTGTGCTAAGCAAGTTAGCTCCCGCTATATCCCAGCCCTTTGAAAATTTCTGATTTTCAGCAGGGCGGCGGTGGTCGCGCACACCTTTAATCCCAGCACTTGGGAGGCAGAGGCAGGTGGATCTCTGAGTTTGAGGCCAGCCTGGTCTACAGAGTGAGTTCCAGGACAGCCAGGGCTACACAGAGAAACCTTGTCTTGAATGAAGGAATAAATAAATGAATACATTTTTTTTCTTTTGAAACAAGGACTTGTTCTATACCCAGGCCAACCTCAAACTTACCATCTTCCCACCTGTGTCTTCCTAGTAACTAGGATTATACTGTGTGCCACCAGACCCAGTAACATTGTTGCTAGTTATTTATCTGTCCCTTTCCTTTATTCCAGGGTGCAGATGTTCTGCCTGGTCTGTTTCTCTGGGGTGGGGCATAATTTGTAGGTTTCATAGTAGGAATGAATGACAGCATGGCCTCGGGCAAAGCTGTCCTCCTGGTTTCCCATTTCTGTGCCTCCCTCATGTCCTGGACCATGTAGATGTGTCTCAGCAATTTTCTGATCTTTCCAGGCCTTTATTTTTAAATATTTTGCTGGCCATCTGATGCCCATAGGTGTATGAGACACGGTATTGATGAATAAGCAAAGACCTGCTGGTAGCATGGCCTGTAGAATTACAGCGTCCGATGCCAAACGCTGCCAGGAGACTGCCAAGTCCCTAGGCCAAATTTTAATTGCTGTGTGTATGTGAATCTTTTTCTTTATTACTAGGGATCAGTGAACTAAGAACTAATGTATTTCGCCTCTGCCAGATTGTGTGATGGCAGGGGCACCCCCATTTCGGAGCCTGAGGCTCAGCGTGTCAAGGCTCCTGAATTGTTTGTTTATTGTTTTGTTTTGTTTATCATTATAAAGGGGTTATAGTGCACAGGTAGCCCAAGCAGGAGGATGGGGAGTTCAAGGCTAGCCTCAGTTACATAGTAAATTGAAGACTAGTCTGGGCTACATGATATCCTGACTCAGAGACAGAACAAAAGTAATAAACAAATATTGAAAAAAAAAAAAAAGACTTTGACCCCACAAGCTACGGAACAGGTCCAGCAATTTGCCAAGGCGCCTCATTCTCACATGGGGTACTGTCCTAGCAGGCTTGTCATGCCTAATTAAATGAGATTTGTCTTCAAATGTGACATTTCTGGCATGGTCACGGTTACAAATTTGATTTAGACAATTATATCCTGTTAGGAAGGAGAGCAGATTCCTTTTGAGCCTCCATATAGAACTAATGGTGAAAAGGAGTGGGTCTCACTCAAGCAGGGGGAGGGGTCTCGCCAGGGGGAGGGGCCTCGCTCAAGCAGGAGGAGGGGCCTTACACCGAAGGGGTCTCAAGCAGAGAGGGGTCTCATGCAATGGGAGGGGCCTCAGTCACGCAGGGGGAGGGGTCTCACTCAGGCAGGGGGAGGAGTCTCACGGAGGGGGAGGGGCTTCACTCAAGCAGGAGGAGGGGCCTTATACAGAAGGGGTCTCAAGCAGAGAGGGGTCTCAAGCAGAGAAGAGTCTCATGCAATGGGAGGGGCCTCACTCACGCAGGGGGAGGGGTCTCACTCAGGCAGGGGGAGGAGTCTCACGCAGGGGGAGGGGTCTCACTCAAGTAGAAAGGGGTCTCAATAAAGCATCGGAATTGTACATGACAATTGTAGATGAGGTCAATCACGTGTTGTTTTTGAGACAGGTATGATTTAAAATTTTCCTTGGTAATTTACTGGTATATAAGGATGTGAAATTTCTGTAGCCCCTTTCCCCCATGGATCTGAAGGGCTAAATGAAGCAGGTCATCTATTTGAGGACTGTTTTATTCTATTTTGTTAAATATAGCTTCCTAAATGAAGGGTCGGAGACAGACCAAAGTGGAGGGTGGTTCTCACGGGCCCTTTTAAAAAATGAAATATTAACCACAATGAAATTAGCTTCTTTCACCTTGGTGATAATTCCTTGTCCTCTCACCCCACGTCTGTCAGCCCACTGGGCTGGGCTGTCCTTGTCTAGACCAGAGACTCAAGCAGTGTCTGGTCTCAGGCTGATATCACATTCAGAGCCTAGGCTCTGAGGCACAAGGAACAGAGAGGTATGTCCCAGGCCTCCCTCGGCTCCACCCTTCTGATGCTCATCAGAAAGATTCTGGAAGTTTCTGACCTGCTTCTCAGAGCAGAAGCCTTAAGCCAAATGTGACGAGGCCCAGAATCGTGGGACTGCACGATTCTGCCCAGTCCGCGGTAGAATCAGCGAGACCAGAGGAGCATAGAGTCTGCTATTAAGGTCTTATGCGTGCCACTTTTTTGCACTAAGAACATGATGCACACAGCGAGAGCTTGGCTCACCTTCAGAGGCTTTTAGTTTAGCCCATAATTGAGAAAGGTATTTTACATCTAAAAGAATTTCTGTGTCTGTGGTTCAGGGGATCCAACCCAAGGCCTTGGGTACCCTAGGCAAGCATTCCACCACTAAGCCACATGCCAGCAGAGACATCGTGTGCATGCATGGGTAGATGGCTGTGTGGGTGGGTAGGTGGTGTATGTATCTGGTGTGTGCACATACGTGGATACGTATACCCATGAGCACAAGTACAGAAGCCAGAGGAGGATATCTGGTCCTGTCCTATCATTGTCAGCCTTATTCCCTCAAAACAAGCTCTCTCACTGCGCCCTGAGTTAGGCTGGCATCCAGCAAACCCCAGCAGCCCTCACGTCCCCACCTCCAACACAAGATTATGAGTGTGTGTATGTAGCTTCTGTGGCTTTCATGTGGGTGCTGGGGATTCAAATTCAGGTTCTTGTGCTTGCTCAGCAAAAACTCCTAGCCACTGAGCCATCTCCCCAACCCTGGAGGCACGTGTAAAGATGTGGTTTTGTTTGAAACAGGGTCTTACTGTGTAGCCCAGGCTTGCCTGGAACTGGCTGTGTAGACTGCTCTCAGACTCGCCAAGATCCCCTTGCTTCTGCCTCCTGAGTGCTGGGATGAAAGCCCCGTGCCCAGATAAGATGTGGTTTGTTGATACTTTCTGTGACAGTCTCTGTACATTAGCATCTTTGGTCCATCTTTAAAATGTACATGCTGTGGACTAGAGAGATGGATCAGTGGGTAAGGGCACTTGCAGCCAAGCCTAATGACCTGAGTTCTGTATCTGTAATTCACGTGGTGGAAGGAGAGAACTGACTCCTGCTGTTTGTCCTCTGATTTCCACATGTGCTCTGTGACATGAGGGCGTGTAAGCATGCATGCACATGCACATACATATGCAAAATAAATAAATGCAATAATTTTTGGAAGTACAAGCTGTGTATACCATTGTGCTTATAATCCCAGTATTTGGGAGCTAGAGGCCTGAGAGTCGGAAGTTCAAGGTCAGCCTCAGCTACAAAGCAAGTTTGAGGGTCTGAGTTATGTAAGACCCTGATCCAAGGCAGCAAGCAGAATGGGCACAAGACATATGTGTATTCAATATTTATATGTGTCTGAAATGAACCCAGGGATTCTGAGCTGCTTGTCTGGGGATTCGTTCCATTCCGGGGCTGCAAGCTTCATCGGGCATCTATATATTTCATGTACATATACATTTCATGTACACGTATATTTCATGTACAACTCATTGAAAACAGGGGGTGGTACCAAACAGCCCCTTCCTTCTGAGCACCCTCATTCAAATCGTAGGTGTTGCTCAGCGACCATTTGGAAAACCTATGAGTGTTTGCATGTAGAGGAAACTCGGAGAGTTTATTGTTCTGAACTAGGGGCCTGGACCTGAGAAAGGCCACCTAGCTCAAAGGCGGCAGAAATGCTCTGTAGAAGCATTGGTTAAAAGTAGGTACAGTCAGGGCTCGGTGGTGAAGAACACATAAAAGCCTTCTGGGAGACTTGCGTGTGATCCCCACCACCCATGTCAGGCGGCCCACGACGGCCTGTGACTCCAGCTCCAGGGGATCCAATTCCTCTGGCCTCTGTGGCACCTGCACTCACGTGCACGCACCCTCACCCGGAGACAAACAATAAAATACATCCTTTAAAAAATTTAATAAAATGAAAATAGACACAGTAGTAAGAAATGACAATGATTAAGAATTCTGATTTTTTTTCATAAATAGACTTTGTTTAAACATATTTAAGAATGAATACGGGGGGCTCACACTCGTGTTCTCAGTTCATGGGAGGCTGGGGCAGGAGGGCTGCTGAGAATTTGAGGTCATCCTGGAGCTACAGAGTAAGATCCTGCTGGAGACAAACACACAAAATGTGGTTGAGGGGGAAAGGAAGAGTATGAGCAAGAAAACAAAACAGAAAAATTAAATGGTCCTGGAAGAGGACTGTTTTGCCAGAATGTTCCCAGACCCGGGGGGATTGCTTCTATTTCTGGGTTTTTCCCCCCCTCTTAATTTCTTTGGCTCTCTTTCCTTCCCTCATTTGTGTGATTCAACTTTGTAATTGTCAGGAAATAAACAACAAAAGAGGAATTTGTCAACATTTAGAAGATAATTATTAGTCATGGGGCACTGGCACATACAATTAAGCTACCATGTCCTACCCTAGTCTCAAAGAGAAGGGTTTACAATGTTCCCAAGTCCCAGGACCCCCATATCAAGGAACCGGCTCTATTCTACTCTGCAGAGACCAGGTTCTGTTTTCCTGACCTTTGATAGCCAAACATCAAGATCCTGCAAGAAATTAAACCCATCTTCCCGATGTTACTGTCATGAAGGGACTAGGAGAGGGTGACTCCGGAGCAGAAGCCATGCGGGGCGCACAAAAGATGCAGAGATAGCAAGGGGGTATGCCAGGTCGACCCTGGGAGCTGAAGGAGCTGTCCCCCAGACTACTATTGGGGTGATCTTTAGTGACTCTCAGAAGAATTTGTATTTGAAAGGAAGTCACATGCTAAAGAGCAGGTGACTCCAAACTGTCCCACAAGCCCAGACTTTGGGAAGATCATCTCACCAGATGACACACACCACAGGCATGTATTGGCAGCGCAGGCAGGACATTCTCTGGTGTGCTCTATTTGTGGTGGGCTCACAGCACATGTTTTATTCAGTTGTGACCAAGGGATACACATGTGAAGGTACCACGTGTCTACAGGTACCAGGGTATGAAGGCGGGGACAGAGCTGCTTTAGGAGGAAGCCAGCCAAGTACAGGAGAGGGCTCAGAGTCTGTTTGTGGAGGCAAGTGCCAGACAGAGTGACACTACCTGTGTTGGTTTGCTTATGTGGGGTGCAAACTGTATCTTCGGTTTGCTTTTCTTTACCCGGCAGTGTGATGTGATGTACATGTATCATGGTGCCTGCAGCCGGAAACAGTGTCATCTGGCTTTCTTGAGTCTGATGACCGTTATACAATATTAAGAACAGCCAGAGTTACCACAGAGAAAAACCCTGTCTTGAAAAAAAAAACCCAAAATAAATAGATAAGCAAATAAAAATTAAAGAGGAGCTACTCAGCATCAGAGGGCTCCCTGTGCGGACACACAGCTCTTTAATCTCGAGGGGGAGGTTCCTGAAGTCTTTGTATGGGGTGAATGTGTTTCTTCATAAGCGAGAGATCCCACTCCGTGAATACTGACTTTTTTTGTGTGTCTATTCTTGTTTTAATTACAAAATACAAGATGGTTCAAGCCGTCCGGTAGTGGGAAGTGCCTGGGAATGAAGTAAAAGCAGCTGGCTGTGAGACTCATGTCTGCAGTCCCAGCACACAGAAGGCTGAGGCAGGAGGAATGCCTTGAGTTTCCTAGGGAAATTTAGGGGGATGGCTCAGCTGGTAAAGACACTTCCCGCCAAGCCTCACGAGCCTCACGACCTGGGCGTGGTCCCTGCCACTCCCACGGTGGAGAATCCGTTCCCAGCAGCCTCCGACGGAACCGTTCGACCTCGTGGCCTTCACCATTTTCTCTGTTTTAGAGATGGGGAGCTTGGGACTCAGGGAGACGGGTGGCAGAAATGTGCCCAAGTCAGTACACAGAGGAGAGGCCTGGGCTCCGGGTGGAAGGCAGAGGGGGCTGGAGATGTGTGCAGGGGGCAAGCGTTAGGTAAGAGAGCAGATCTGGTTTTGAAGTTCCCGCTTGGGGGTGGGGAGCAGACATCAAGCACACCAGCTTCGGCAGCTTTCCTTGTGCTTGAAGAGGGACTGCCTGGGGTCGGGCTGAGCATCCCATCTTGCGGATGTGGGAGCCAAGGCTGAGTATCCCATCTCTGCCAGTGGGAAGAAGCTAGGAACCGGGATCCTGATGATGGGCGTGGCCTGAAGTCCAGAGCCAGAAACTGAGAGCTTTGAGGATAGAGGGAACTGGCAGCCCAATCCTTTGTCCAATGGGTACTCTTCCTCAACTCCCTGAGGCAGCGCTGCTCTGGATGCCTCATACAGGGACGAGTCAGCGGTTAGAGGCAGGCCTTGGCCCAAGAGGACCCCCCCCATTGTGGGACCCCACTGCGGCCAGGCCAGCGTATGTGGGCACGGCTGTGAAAGGGGTATGGTGAGGTGGGGTATCTGGGACTGATGTTGAAAGGTCCCACAGGCCAGCTGCCAGAGGGCAAAGGTCTTCCGGCAGAGGGAACAGCGTGGGCGAAGGCTCACAGGGAAAGAGAGTTCATAGGAGTTTGGTAGCAGAGGTCTCCTGTGGCAGCAAGGGCTTGGAGGCCGGAGTCGCTGTGGGCACGTGGCCGGACCACGCCCTCATCGGGTCTGTTCTTGCAGAATCCACACAGGCGACAGACCCTACAAGTGCCCGCACCCCGGCTGTGAAAAGGCTTTCACTCAGCTCTCCAACCTCCAGGTGAGTGCCTCCCCTCCCCCACCCCCAGTGCAAGGCTGGGTCCCCACTACCAGGGGGTCCAAGAAGAGGGCGGGGGGTGTGGGAGTGCCTCGTGACCCCCTGCTATGCTCTTCACAGTCTCACCAGCGCCAGCACAACAAGGACAAGCCCTACAAATGTCCCAACTGCTACAGGGCCTACTCAGACTCCGCCTCCCTCCAGATTCACCTCTCCGCCCACGCCATCAAGCACGCCAAGGCCTATTGCTGCAGCATGTGCGGGCGAGCCTACACCTCGGTGAGTCCTGCTGCCTGGCCCCAGGTTCCAGAGCCTCAAGGCAGGGCTGTGAACCTGGGATTCTGCTTTTCTGAGTCCAGGAAAAGCAGAGCACCTTCCTACTTGGGGCAGCTGCAATCCCTGCCAAAGCCACCAGAGGGCGGAGTACCATAGCCGGAGCCACCCATCTTTGGGGGCGGGGGGAGGTTGTTGTTTGTGACCAGTGATGGTTACTGGGTGGGAAAATCCTCCAAAGAAGGGCCTTGGGTGCTGATAACTCAGTTGTGTACCTGCTTGTAACAGGCCAAGAATGTTCACGAGTATCAGCCTCCTCCTTATCGAGTGGCTACTTCCAGGGTTACTGGCTGATGGAGTACCAGATAAACTTCAGTGAGCCCAGTGACTTGTTCTTCCGTGTCCACTGACCATTCAGCCAGGCATAACGAATCAGGAAATACTGAGCAGACAGGGAAGTTAGGGACCACTGGTGAGGACGGGGATTAAATACATAATTACACGGTAGGTTTTTCTGGCAGGCTGTGGGCCAGTGCTTCAAAGAGGAACTGTTCGGTTCTAGCCCCACGGGTCCTGGGCAGGGCTCCTCTCTGTGACTGGACACTGCCAGGGTCTAATATGTCGTCAGACAACCTCTGCATGTACCCACTGGGTGCCTGTAGCAACCTCTCCTCCCCGAGATGAGACCACCAGAAATGTCTCCAGATACCACGTATGTCGGCTGGAGGGGCGACCCTTTTTCTGATTGAGAACCTGCTTTGAGAGACAGTAGCAGGTCAGAGGAGATGAAGTTGGGGACAGTTCAAATAAGGTCTTCTAAGGAAGGGAAGCATACTAACTTTCATTCGAGGCAACGAGACACCTAAGATAATCACTGTGAACGAGGAAAGGTTTGTGCTGGCTCCTGGACTGGGAGGCTTCATCCCATGGTCAGGCCCTCATGTTGCTCATCAGGCACGTCACTGACTGTGCTGAACCCCTAGTCCTGGTACCCCTGCCTCCAAAGCAGAATTGAGACATCCTATTACTTTGTGTGTAAAAATTTCATGTCTCTAAGGGCAATGGCTCCTTTTTAAACATACCCATAAATACCTCTACAATCCCTTATTCATAGGCCTGTTGTCCGATACCCAGACAGCAGGCACATAGTCACTTGTCTCTTAAATGATGCAGGACTTTTTGGAGAGACCCAGATAAGATTCCTATATCACCCCGGTCAGCGTCGTTGCCCTCGGCCTTCCCTGCGCTGTGTGCTCACTTGGCTCCTGGATGGCGGCTGCTCACTACTTCCTCTGGTTTATGTAGCGCCATGCCTCAATCGCAGGCTCCCTCTGCCTGGCTGCCCATCTTGACGAGAGGCCTGGAGTGGCAGCCAGGGACAGGGTATGCTACCTTGCTCCTGGCCAAGGCCAGTAGAGGATGTAGGGATGGAGACAGTCCAGGTCACCTCACCCGTGTAGTCATGAGGCCTCAGGGCAGAGCCAGCGGGGAATGGGAAAGACTTAGGTGTGGCTTCACCCCCAGAGAGGGTCAGCTGGAGGTTTACAGAGGTCGGGACTCGAGGCTGGGGAAAGACTGGCTCCTCAGCCTGCACTACGCGACGAGGGCTCTGGGTATGGCTCCTGCTTATAGAGGACCAAAGGGAGGCTTGGGAGCAATTGGGGGAGAAAATTTGTCCTAACGCTAAGAAATGGCAGAACTGGATGCCAGCCAGACCCCTGCCTCACCCCGAAAGGGAACACCAACCAGATACAAATGTGGACGAAGGATGTGGATGGCAGGCAGGACGGGGTTCAGACTGTGTATCCCCGACAGCAGTTGACAAATAGCTACTGGCTTGGCACTTGAGGGTTTCAGGGTTTGGGGTGGGAAGTCTTGAGGGTAAGCCTAGTTACCCATCAGCCTCCTCCATCCCACCCCTTCAACCACCACTGTGTAGGACTGGACTCCAGTAAAGCAGCCAGAATCACCCCAGTATCAGTAAAAACCCCTAGAACCCACAGGTCCAACTGAGCCCCAAGGCTGTGCTACAGCCCCAAGTGGGCTGCCCTCAAGTGGCTGCTTGGGGAACTGCAGCCTCTGTTGTGATGGCTTCTGCATCTCCCTTCTGCCCACAGGAGACCTACCTGATGAAGCACATGTCCAAACACACAGTGGTGGAACACCTGGTGAGCCATCACTCACCCCAGAGGACGGAGTCCCCCGGCATCCCGGTGCGAATCTCTCTGATCTGAGCCCACCTGCGGCGCCACCCCGCCCACTTGGCAGACACAGACCTAGGCAGCAGCCAGCCTAACTCCCGCTGGGGCCTCCAGGAACCACCAAGCTCTCTCCTGATCTTCCTAACCTGCCAGAAAGCTTGGTCCGCAGAAGCCCTGCCTGGTCCGGCTCCTGGGCAGCCAGCCCAACTGCAAGATTCTGGACTGTTCTGGTGGCATCCAAAGACGATCTCAGAGCACTTTGAACCTGTCTGTTGGGTTTTCTTTTTGTTCCCCCCTCCCTCACCTGCTTCAGTGTTTCTTGTTTTTAAGTTTGTTTTGGAAATAACACAAAAGGATATTTATTGGCCAGAATGTTGGTGCTGCTAAGAACGAGGAAGTAAAAGGACTGGACAGATGGGTACAGAGAACCAGAGGGCGGCGTGGGAACTTCTCTGGCCATAGGCTCAGGTCTTGAGGGGAGGCTCAGGCCTGGGGTTCTGGACTTCAAAGGGGACCCTCCCCCAGATGGGAGGAGACAGGAGACAGCCCCGTGCCCAGTTCAAACTGCCTGAGCCTTACCTTAGCCTTCACTGAGAAGAGGGTACGGCAGCTGCCAGGGCTGCCTGGCTTCAGGGCGTGGAGACAAGAGGGGTCTGGAGAGCCGTGGGACCAAAGGGTGCAGTGGCGGCTGGGTGGCAAGCCCAGGGGAATGGGTTGGGGGGTTGCTAGGTGAGACCTGGCCCCTCCCCTGCTGCCCTGGACGCCTCCCCCAGTCTACCTCGGTGCTGGCCAGGAATCCTATTGGCTACCTCTCCCACTACTCCAGACTGTGGGCAGGGGAATGGGGAGGGAGTGAGCCTGGGACTAAGACCCCCTTCCAGAATCCCCTCCAGAAGGGGACAGTGCCCAGTGAGGGGTTGTCTTTCTCGCCACAGAAGGGGACTCCCCAACCCAGACCCCAGGCCCTGCGGCAGGGATAGGATCCTCCAAAGGAGGTTCCAGGAGCAGACCCTGCCCCCAGCACCCCCAGACACATCCCAATCCGAAAGCCATGCGTGTCCATGTATATAGGAACTATGTACAGAGCCCAGAGAAGCCCTCCCACACCCACCCCCCCGGAGAAGAAGAAAACTAGACAAAACTCATCTATATATTCTGTATCTGGAGTCCGTTTGAATATTAACTGTGTTATTTTTATACACTTTTTAAGCCTTAACTCGCCATTGATTTACCAGTTTAACGTTTCCTGGGGATTCTTTTCCACTGGGGGGGTCTCTGCCCCCCACCCGACCCTTTTGTTTGACTTGCGTCGTCTGATACTCAGTATTGTAGCTTTTCGTCCGCATGTTACTACCCTGTAAATACGCTGTTCCGAGACTGTTAACACCCTTTGCTTTTTTCTATGGGACCTCCAGGCCACCGTATTTAGAAATAGTTACCTTATTAAAAAAGAGAAAACGGTCTGTTGGCTTTTCAGTCTGCATCGTGGTGCCAGGGAGATGAGGGCAGGCAGCCCTTGGAGCTTCAGGAGAGAGGCTCCCGTTCTATTTAGAGAAGGGGGCAAAGCCAAACAAATCAAATGTGGGGGAAAACACTAAAGGGGGCGAGAGGCAAAGGGAGGCAACCCCTCTGCTCTTTGTATTTCTCTGATGTGAAGAATAAACTGCACCCACACCGGGTGGTGGCGGTGTACAGAGCGCTTGGTGCTGTGTCGGGTGCTGTGTGGGAGAGAGGGCCGGGTCCCTTCTGCACTGCTCTGCCCCAGGCTTGGGAAGGAAGCCACGGCCACTTGCTGTGGGCTTTCGTGCTTGGTGCTGGATGCTACCTGATGCCCGGGGAAGGGGCTGCAACCCACAAGAAGCATTTTGCCCAGTTGAGTGGCAGGGGTGTCGCATATACTTAGTTTTTCTAGTTTGGGAAGTTGTGTTAGGTATACTGGGTCCTGTTTCCCTGCCTTGTGGTCATCCGTCACAAGTGCCTGACTTGTGGAAGCTGTCCTGGTGTTGGGATGGGGTGGACCCATGAAGTTACAACACACTTCCCCCCTACACCCTCCCCCCATGGCAGAGTAGTGTGTTGATGTCTAGGAAGAGTGGGAGGGGAATACAAGAATTGATCCCTCCAAGTTTATTAAGGTTGGCCCTGTGGAGGGATCCTACAGAAGGAAGGTGACTCAGAGCCCTAATCTGAAGTACGTCTCCCCGGGATGGAACCAGAATATGTGTTAGACTCTGTCTCTGTAACAAATGGGGTGGGGGATTCATAGGAGGACTGAATGATTTTGACTTATGGTTTCAGTCCATTGGCTCTTGGCCCTGTAGGAGAGAGGGGTACAGAGTGGAAGATGCTCAGCCCACGGCAGCCAACCTGCTTGTAAACATCCTCAGACTGTAAAACAGCATCAGGGTTGGCGCAGTCAAATGGCCGGAGTGACCGCCTCCTGGAGAGCCATGGAAGCTGCTAAAATACAAAGTCAGGAGGTTGGGCCCCTCTCTCCTGCCATGGGGATCCAGCTGTCACCAACACATGTCCCTGAGGCTCACAGATTTGACCAGGCTGGCCGGCTTTGCCTCCCCAGCTCTGGTATTAACAAACACCAGCCACCACGATCAGCTTTTTCATATGTGCTCTAGGGATCAAACTGGGATCCACACGCTTGAACAGGGAGCGCTTTACCAGCGGGGCCATCATCTCCTGTCTTCTCGAAGAGCCAGTTGCTAAGTATTTACCAGCAAGTATAATGCCGTCTCTCTAGTCATCTCTATTCCGTGTTATCAGGAACCCGCTGGTTAGGAGGTGGTGGGCAACTGAACTGGAAGACCTCAGAGACGAGGTGCTGGGGTGGCTATGTTCGGCCGGACTCAAGCAGAGGACAAAGGAGGCAGAGAACAGGGAAATGGCCAGAGGAGACAGAGAACAGTGGTCACCTCAGTTCCTGAGACTAGCAGTCTTCAATGTCTGGCCATATTCCATTTCCTGTTTGTTCTGGCATTCAGGAATTTAAGCTGCTAGTGGTGTGACAGTAAGTTAGTTGCTTGACCTCTCTGTGCTTCCATTGTATCTTGGGTCAAACGAGATCAATAATAGCAACCACTTAGTAGGGTGGATGTAAGGTGAAGTCCATTAGCAGGTCTGAAATGCTCGAAACCGTACTCACCGTGTAGTGACAATAGCCCCACACATAAGTCTCAACCTTGCTGGTATTTGGCCTAGCCTTCCCGGATCAATGGTCACTAGATGTCTGGAGCTGATCTGGAACTTCAGGGCAGCTCCTGAACTGGCACAGCAGCGCACTGCACCTGAACCACATCTAGATTGTTGCCATTAGTGCTGACACTCAAGGAACTAAGATTCTGATTTTCATCTTCCCCACAGGGAAGTGTGTGGGCACCCTGCTCCTGGGGACCCAAGGACAGTGGTGGTAACCACGGAAATCTCTGGAGAAGTGCAGTTTTCCTTTCTTCCTGTCCTGCCTCGGCCCCTCTGTTAACTCCTGCCTCCAAGACAGGCAGGGAACTAACTGTTCCCAAGAAGGTACCATCTATTCCACCCTGCAGTCTCCTGGATCCTTTCCCCAGCCTCAGAGGGTTTCTCTCAGCAGCACATGGCTGCCCAGAGTCTGGGGCTTGGGCATTCTTGTTTATGCCCCTTACTCCCCTATAAACCTGGAATCCACTGTTCTTAGGAGAATCCCTCGTACTCTATGACCTTGCTTGCCATAGGGACAGGCAGAGAGAAGGAGAGGGCAGGATGCTTTCTGAAGCATCATGACTACCCCTCTCACCCTGCAAGGAGGGCTCCTGGCTTCCCCACATTGCCATGAATGAACTAAGACCCAGCACATGTAAGGACATCATCTACATCACAGAGTTCACAAAAGGGAAGGTTTGCCACAAGATATTCCTGGCTCATGGTCAGCTCTCTAGCGGGGTGGGGCTTGTTAGAACTGGTGTACATTGCAGGGCAAGGTGGGGGACAAACACTGTTCCCCGAGAGGAAGGACTGTGTCAGCCCATAGCACCTACCTCCCTTAAGGCACACTTGGCCCGTTCAGTTCCTGATTTTAGAGCCCAAAGCTCATGGCATTTGCTTATCTGGTACAAGTGGAAGACCCTGGGAAACAGGATAGGTTGCTCCACACAGAATGGATACAGGAACCTGCTTGTGAACATTATCAGACTGTAAAACACCATCAGGGTTGGGCCAGGCACTGAGTGACCACCCTACTGGAGAGCCACGGAAGCTGCTAAAATTCCAAGTCAGGTGGTTGGGCAAATGGCTCATCAGTAAAGGACTTATCACCAAGTGTGTGGTGAGCGCCAGTGTGTTTGGGGAGACCAGGGATCAGTGCTGGGTATCTTCCTCCACTGCTTCTCCATCTCAATTTTTGAGACAGGGTCTCTCACTGAACCTAGAGCTCACTGATCAACCAGGATCATCCTGATTCGGGTACACCTGCTTTACATGGGTTCCTGGGATCTGAGCTCAGGCTCTCATGGTCATCCAGTGTCACTAAGTGTCGCCCAGCGGACACTTAGTTGACTGAGCCCTCACCCCAGCACTGTGTGTCTTCCTTGCAGAAAATGAAACCTATAGTGTAGGCACTTATGAGGAAATTCATCCACCAGCTCCTCTTACTCCTCCTCCCCTCTCTCTCCTTTTCCTTTTCTTAAATGTTCACTCTACAGGGCTGGAGAGATGGCTCAGTGGTTAAGAACACTGGCTGCTCTTCCAGAAGACCTGGGTTCATTTCCCAGCATCAGCATGGCAGCTCACAACCGTCTGTAACTCTGGTTCCAGGAGAACCGACACTCTCACGCCAAAGCACATAAAAATTAAATAAATTATTTTTAAAAATGTTCACTCTACAAGGTTGGAAATATGGCTCAGCAGTTAAGAGCATTGGCTGCTCTTCCAGAGGACCTGGGTTCAATTCCCAGCACCCACTTGACATCTTACCACTGCCTGTAACTACAGTTCCAGGGGATCCGACACCCTCACACAGATATACAGGCAGATAAAACACCAACACACATGAAATAAATAAATAAATTTTTTTTAAATGCTCACTTTATAGTATTCCTCAAATATGCACAAGCATGCTTCAGACAGGGGAGATAACACGGCAGAGTCACTGACTGGAACGCCTGCTGCTCTCTCTCGTGGTGCATTCCCGAAGGGACTTGCACTGGACAGGAGGGACTAGTCCTCTCTCCTGCTGCCGACAGCACAAAAACTTGAATGGATCCTGTGTTAGGGCAGTTTCAGTCCCTCTTTGTGCCCCAGTCTCCTTATTTTAAAAAGGGGAGGGGGACAAGCTCATCGCTTCCTGGGGCTCTGGGTGGTATTAAGCAATGTCAAGAACCTTTAAACAATTATTATTAATGTCAATAATAAGTTCCTTGAGCTCTTATCGCAAATGTTTCCTCTGATGGCCACTGTCCTATAAATAAGGAAAGTCACTGGGGAGGGGGCAACTTGATCCCCACCTTAGGAGATGTTGGACTCCGCCTTGCTGCCTAAGCAAAGGACTGCCAGCCAAAAGCCATCCGGACGAGCCTCGTGCCAGCACCAGCTGTCCTGTACGTTCCACAGACACCGAGAGAATGCCACACGGCACTCACAGCTGATCGCTGTGGCTCCTGAAGTCAAGGCCTTACCAGTGGCTACCGGAAACAGACGTTTTGCTGTCAAAGCCTTTGTGAGCTCTACAAGACTCCATAGCCAGTCCCACACAGAGAGGAGGTCTAGCAGAAGAGACTTGTGTGAGTATCACAGAGAGGTAAGGCTGAGTTGATTCAAACGTCTCCTTTATGGCTATAGAACTAGATGCGGGGGTGGGGGGGGGAATGGATGACACCCTCTGGTGCCGCTTTCCTAACATTGCACTGTCAGACCCCATAAAAGGCTTTTCTTGAATGGTCTTGCCAATTTTTCCTTTTTTTTCCCCCCAAGACAGGGTTTCTCTGTTGTAATTCTGGCTCACCTGGAACTCATTCTGTAGACCAGGCTGGCCTCAGATTTACAGAAATCCACCTGCCTCTGCTTCCCGAGTGCAGGAATTAAAGGCAGGCACCACTGTCTCCCAGTAGTCTTACCAACTTTTAAGGGTGAGGGCTGATCTAGTTATGTGAAGAAAGAGACAGTAGTGGTGTGTGACAGCTGAGCAATCAGCAGACCGAGCTACTGCCAACTGCTTGGGAGCTGAAGGGGAGGACCTCACTGAATCAGCCGGCCAAGCTGCAGAAGCGGGCAGCCAGCAGCCTGCTTGATGGTGGAGGAAGAGGCCGCTGAACCACGGAGAGAGGCGCCAGAGCACAAACACGACGGCCAACAGAGGCAGAGGGGATGGAGAGCTGAGGCTGGAGTAGAATGCAAAGCCCTGAGCACCAAGAGAAGAGACACTACAGGCGCTGCTTACAAGAACGGTCCCAGACAGCTGCGGAGCCTCAGATACTGGGGGGAACCCTGATAACCTAGGCCGACTCAGAAGCTACGACATCAGCTGCTGCCAAGGGCTAAGGAAGGCTTTGACCCCAAAACGGAGGCAGCAGTTTTAACACTAGAAGGCGCCACTTGCTATGACTCCCACCTGCTTGCTGCTGCTGCTGAACACCTAGGATGCAAAAGCTGCCAAGGTTGGCTCTGGAAGGGCTTCCTCTCGCCTTTCCATGATTTGCATCTGGTTAGAGCAAAAGGGCCCTCCAGCCAGCTGACTGGTAACAAAGGGCCTACAGGCCCCAGGCGCGGAGCCTCTTTTCAAGACCCTTGAGTTCCAAAGTCCCCCTTACAGAGACAGTCTAACCAATAACCGGCTCTAACTGGCTTCAAGGTCTTGAAACACCCCTACTCCACACTCGTGGTGCCAAAGATGCTCCTGAACCTGGCTGGACCAGGGTGAGGGTGAGGGAGGGAGTGGGTGGGGCTGGGGGTGTGTGAGAAGGACCCACTAGTTTCGCAGCAGCGCATACTCCTTGGGTGCCCAGAGCAGCCGAGGGTGGTGGATCTCTGACCTCCAACCAATTGTCTGGTCCCAGCAGAACTCAGGCGACAGCAGCTTGGTGGGCTTGTACAGCCAGAAGAACTTGTTGAGGTGGCTCTCGTCGTGCCAGAGCGCCTCGATGCCTCCCTCACGGTCCAGCTGCTGGCCAAGCGCACAGTGGGCCGTCAGCTTGCGCAGTGCCATCACCCTGCCCCCAAACAGCGCCGCGTGGTAGTAGAAGTCGCCCTCCCTCAACGACATCGTGGCGGCCGATCGCTTGTCCCGTTCGTAGGGCAGCAGCCATCGCGGCTGGTGGTAGTGCCAGGCGTGCAGCTGTGCCACCACCAATCGGCCAGCGCCTCGGGCCCGAAGTTACCGGTGAAGTGCTGATCCACGTCCAGGCAGAACACGTAGTCAGCTTCTTGGCCCAGCTGCCCTCCCAGAGCCTCGTGCAGCGTGCGCATGCGCGCCATGGATATATCCTGCCAGCGTCTCTCTCTTTCCACAGGTTTCACTCGCAGCCGACGACCCCGGCCCAGTGCCACGTAGGGCACCGCTTCCGGGCGCTCGGTGAACACGTAGTACACCACGCTCTGACCCACCATGAAGTGCTGCTCTGCCGATTTCAGAAAGCGTTCCAGGTACTTCTCCAGGTATCTGCCAGGCGGTCAGGCCAGAGAGAGTCAGTCCCACCATCTTCCACCCCGGGCCACGTGCAATCCCAGATCTCCACCCTTGCGGTGGTGGATCAAAAGGGGATTGAAAGCTGTCTACCACTGCTTGGAAGGGATGAGGTGCCCTGCAGCGTGCCCTTGAATACGTACCTCTTCTGACTCCTCCGTCCCAGGCAGTACTGATGAAATGACGCTGGACCACCCTTTGAGGACAGGAGGTGTTTGCATAAGGAAGCCTGTGCTGGTTGGGTTAGTTGTTTGGTTGGTTTGGGGGTTTTCTGTTTGTTTGTTTTCTGTCAACTTGATACAAGTCAGGGTCAAGTGGGAAGACGCAATTTCAATTGAGAAAATGCGGCCCTCAGACTAGCCTGTAGGCAATGATGTGGGAGGGCCTCGCCCACGCCTGGGCAGGTGGTCCTGAAGTGTTTAACAGGCTGAGCAAGCCCTGGGGAGCAAGCGAGTAAGCAGCTCTGCTCTATGGCCTCCAGGTTCCTGTAATGACTACCAACTGATATTAAGTTGAAGTAAGCTGAAGGAAACCCTCCCCTCCCCCACCCCAAGTTGTTTTTAATCATGATAGGAAAAGCAAATTAATACAAAGCGCAAGCCGGCCACGGAGGGCGCTTGTGTGGAGTGGGGGGCATCCACAGGCCATGGTTGTTGATCTCCCAGTTGAGTGAGACTCAGACATCAGGCAGCAAAGAGTCCTTCCTATCAAGTTCCTGAATTCCTGACTAGAGCTATTTATTTATGCCATAATGTTTGTAGCTGTTGACACGGACAAGCAGAATGCTCAGAATACTGACAGTCTGCATCCCTACTAACCTGGGACACCAGAACTTTGAAGGAAGAGCAGCAAAGCCCAATATACTGAACGCTTGCCACGTGGCACGCACTGCTGAGTGTGCGTCTTTTAAAGAGCTGAGCTCACTTGAACAGATACACAAAATTGCTAAGCGGTGGAGACAGGAGTTGAGCCCAGCTGGATGTGGAAGCCAGACCCTTGACTTGTATTTGCTCTGCCCCTGGTGGACCTGTGGAATCTGGACTCATGGGCCAGCTTCTCAGAGAGTGGGATTCACAGTCCTGGAACTCAGGAAGGGGTCCTGGATTCTCCGTTTCTGGAGCCTCTGGCCGGCCCTAGGGCGTTCTGCTTTGGCCCCTAATGGGCACAGGCACAGAGACTGGAGGAGGGCTGTGGCTCCAGGGTACAGCAGCTCTGTCGCCTAGCTCTTGGGCCGGCTCTGGATCTCTCTGCCACCTTGCATTTTCCTGGCTTTTTCGCTCTTATAGGGGATTTGAGGCACAGCCGGAGAAACCTCGAACAGTTTCCTGGGGGCATCTGGTGGCTCAGAATTCTTTGCTCAGTTTTTGCAGTTTCTTCCTGAGTGTGTGGTCTCATTGCATTCCACAGGAGCCTGGCCCAGTCTCTGACCTGTCCTGCACCCCGCTGCTCTAGGACTCAGGGTTGTAGGTCTGATTCCACACCCAGCTAGGAATCCCCTTTGTACCACTCAGGGGAGTGGGCACTACACTGGACTGGCCCTCCCATCCACAGTGGGAGTATAGGGCCCCACCTTTTGTCCCTTCCACCATCCTGGCTTCTCTTACAGCCATCCTTTGTAAGCTTTGCCTGCAATGGTTTTGTTCTCTTCACTGTGTCACAATGTGAGCCCCTCATTCATCCAGCTCACTCACCCACATACAGTCCTGTCACTGAGCTCTGTGATCTGACAGCTGTCAGTTCTAGCATGTCACTCTCCAGCACCACCCACCCGCTTGTCCTTCTCTACCTAGCCTGGAGTCACTACTTTGTAAATTCCTGAGCTCCCAGCCCTTCTTCCTTCATCAGACTTCCCTGGCAGAGCCCCGTCTCACCCCCGTGCTGTGTGTGCCCTTTACTCCTCATTAACCTGAAAAGCTCTTTTATGTCCTTCCTACAAACTGGTTCAGTGTCTCCGTGTGTGCCAGACCAACCCCAAGGCACGTTCCTTCTTAGGAGCAGTGCCGAGCCCCGGTTTCTGGGCTAGGTGTACTCTGAAATTGATGCACAGGAGAAGTAGACAGGAGAGGGTGCTTCTATGCTCCTCTGAGCCTCTGAAATAGTAAGCGCAGCCTGTAGCTGCTCTATGAGTTTCTATGGCATCGAGCAAAGCTGCACAAATCCCTGTCTAGACACACACCCTCCTGCTCTCTACCTAGAAGCAGGATCCCTCCCCGGGCCTTACCTGCCTACAGCAAAGACGGTCAGTCCAATGGTGAGGTTCTGCCGTCTTGCCTCTTGCTGGGCTACATATGGGTCGAAGGTGTCGTCCCAAATAATTGGGGCTCCCCAAGAGGTACAGGTCAGGACTTCAGTCCGGGCCCTGGCCATGAGCAGGAGTAGAAAAGACAGTTCTGTTCACCAAACTGCTTGGTACCTGCTCATTACCACTTCCCCATTGCTGGGCCCTGGGGACCCACAGACATCTCAGACCTGTCCCTAAGAACCCCGAGCTTAGAACCAACCAAAGACAGACTTGGTGATGTGCGACCTGATGGAGCCCCTGGCTTCTCGTCAGGATCCCTGGGTGTGGGTGAGAAGAGGAACCTGGAGTAGACCTGTATCGTTTGTGGATGTTCTGAGTGGGAGATTGGAGACTACTTACCAGTGGCGCAGGATACCTGTGAAGTTGTCCCTCAGCAGATGTTTTGCAGCTGTAGGGCATGTGCCCATGGGAATGAAGGCTTGAAAGTACCTGTGGGTAGAGGGGAGCAGGAAGGGACATGCAACACATTCCTTGTTTGGAGAGGAGAGCCCATAGAACATTTGCCCAGACTAAGCCAGCTACCACCTCCCTTCCCTCCAGGAGGCCCTTGGAGAGATCTTTAACCCTGACCCTGGGGGAGGGGGAGTACCTTAAAATAGGAAGCCCATATAGGTACAGGCCTAAGAAGCCAAATGCAGACAGGGAGAACCACCACAAGAGTTTCTTCTTGACCCTGGGGTTGTGGGAGTGGGAAAAGGCATCAGTGACCTTCTTACACAGAAGAAATCATTGCCTGATTTTCCTGCTTTGCTCGATTTCCGAGTAAGAATCTATTATTCCATTCAAAGAACAGAACATGCAAAGGATATTCTATTCAAATTCTATCAAAAGGGTTCAATGGCACAAAGCCTCTGCAGTTCTGCACGGAGACGGCCAGTGGTATCAGTGTCTCACATATCCTTTCAGAGACGGTCTGTGCAGAGAAGGCACATGCAGATATTACAGCAAGCTCCCCTTCTTCCTGTGACTCCCGCATAGATGGCAGCATATTGGGCAACCTGTCCTATACCTTGCAGGTTTTGCTGACTATTGTGTCTTTCCAATACTATATAATACATATTATACCTTGGTATTTAAAGACACAACGTTATCTTTACAGTGGTGGAGATCAAACCCAGGGCCTCATACAAGCTTATTACCAGTAAGCTGTACTCCAAGCCCCATCTCAATAACGAGCATCCCACCCTCTTACCCAGCTGCCCCTCATGCCTTGTGTTGGAGAAGCTCATCTACCGGGCAGGATCTGTCTAAGGAGCACTGATTCCTGTCCTTCGCTCTGGACAACGGTGTGGCAGGGTGTGAGTCGGGCAGGCTTAAAGGACAGTAGCGTTCAGGTTTGGTGTGCTTCATGAGTTGGAGTGGGACTGATCTTGGATCGGAGGGTGGGGGGGAAAGTCCAAGAGCAGAAAGGAATTTTGTGGCTTGGTAGCCAGGAGTGAAGAGCTGTCTGGATCTTGGTGATGCTGGGCAGATACATGTTGTGGAGGCCAGTTCACCCTGGGCTGGTAGTCCTCTCACCGGGCTTAAAGACCACAGTCCTGACTTGGAGGGGGCAGCCACTGGGATCTGCAGTTAGTTGCTTTCTGTAAGAGCCTCATAGTAAAGAGCAGACATGGGAACCAGGTGCCTGTTTTGAACTCTGGTGTCACCATTTATTAGCAACGCTAGCCAGTCTTCATTTGTGAGGTGGAGCAATTGGAATAGCATCCTCAGAGGCTGATCCTGAACTTAATATCAGCTAAGTGGGTGGAGCAAGCCTTGCACATCCTAAACTCCCCCGACTTCTGCTACTAAGGCCACTGATAATGCTTCTTCCTCACGTGACTCCCTTCTGATAACCTCTTCTCCCCACTCTCTGGCTGTCCTCTAATCCCCCTAATATTTCCTATGGTCTCTTTTGGGAAGTCCACTCATACCAGATTCCCTTATCTCTTGGGATGGCTCCACACCTGGTATGCCTAGGATCTGCTCAAAGGACCCGCTTTGCACTTCTGCAGAAATAGGAGCCCTCTCAGAGTGCCTCGGGAAGGTGACTGAGACAGAAACCTGCCTGTAGCCCAGCCCTCCCCCTCCCCCCTCACCTACCATGGAAGTCTCCAGATTGGCTTCCCTTGGCTTCTTCCTCTCTGTCCCTCCTGTTCTCTGCAGCCTCCATATGACCCTGACCAGCTCACTCCCCATTCAGCACCCAGAGCCATCTCCTAAAAGACCAACCTCCCTTAACAGTGTCTGGGTCACACCGGAAGCTAAATCTTCAAAGGGGGAAAATGCATTTAGTAGGCAAATATATAGAAAAATGTGCACCCTTACTAGTAGGCAAAGACATACAAATTAGAACCCAGTGGTTTTGTTTATAAAATGATAAACTTAAAAACAAAACTATGACGAAAATAGCCAGTCTGGTAGCACACAGTGTAAGAAAGGGGGCTCCTGGCTGGCTGGTGGGGTGTGAACTGTCCAGGCCTTTTGGGGAGCTGCTTAGCTTTTCGTACTTGTCCCCTGTGGGTCAACAGCCCCAGCCTCTGCCCAGTTTTTTTTGAAGAGGCCCTTTAGTGCAGAAGATGGCCCCACATCAAGATGTCCATCAGTGTCTGCGTGGCCATGCCCTTGGCGGTACACACTGGTCACAGTGTGGCACCAAGCCTCGTGCTGGTCCAAGATGTTGAGGGGAGTGAGACGGTAGGAATAACCCTGTCGTCAGGCTGGGGACTGAGGAGGATGTGGCTGCACTGAGCAGGGTGGAGAACAGAGCTCCGCACAGTGAACCCTGGGAGGAGGCTCCACACAAAGACAGAGCATGGTGAATCAGCCTGGGAGGGGAAGGAGGGAGCCTGGAGGCTTGATGGGACTCCTTAAGGCACTAACCGGTCAGCCAGGCTTCAGAGAGATGTGGGGGAAGGGCAGCCTCCAACAAGGAAATACCAGTGCACCCAGGGGCCTCACCTTAAGGAAAGGTTTTTAGGGTGTGTGTGTCAGGGGGGTGGGGTGGTGCTGGTATAATTTAATTTGGAAAAAAGGCAGAAGTACTCCGATTGAACTTCAGACCTGGACATCGGGGCTGGGTGGGATGGCATGACTCGAGACAAGAAACCCAGAGGGGGGCCGGGAGTTGCTGGGTCTTGGGGCAGACCAGTGGCTGTGTAGGAAAGAATAATTGGTAAAGGGCTGAAAAAGAATGGGCTGGTGTGGCCATTGATGGCAAAGATATCTGTTTCTGAATCCAAGAGCCAAACTGTATCTGTCTGGTTGGGGATACGGCCTAGAGCAGGGGTGTCAATGGGAGAGAGAGCACAGAGGTGGAGGGGGCCAGCCCAAGCATTGAGTTCTGGGTATGTATGTGTCGGGGTGGGGGGTGGAAGCTGATGTAAGTAGGAGGTGGTAGAGAGGGTGTGGAGGGGTGTAGGCGAGTTTCCCTGGCCTGTAAAGAGTAAAGACAGGTGGGAGCTGAAGAAGTCAAAAGTTTACAGTTGATGGAGACACAGCTTCCTTTGACAGCTGCCTGGAGGTAGTCAGAGTGGGGTCTGAAATCACAGGGGCAGGCCTTGTCTGAGCTGCTCATACACACCTGAGAAAGGATCCAGTGTCCAGTCAAAGGGACTGGCTAAATTTATTGGCATGAAGACCATTGTCACGTGGAAAGCTGCCTTACATAGGAGCATATAACAAAAAAAGCAGGATCTAAAAACGTCATGCCTCACAACAACAACCGAGCAAGAATAAAAGTACACACCAGAAAACGGGTGCAAAAAAGGAAGCACTTAAGGATGTGTATGAAATGACTATAGTAGGGGTTTTATCTCTTCAGCCGTCTGTGATGTTCTTATATTGCCTTGTGTCTGTGTTACATGTATGTGTTCATGTGTGTACAGATTTACGTGTATGGAGGTTCACATGTGTGTGTAGACCAACCAGAGGTCAACCTCAGGCATCCTTCTACAAACATGGTAACCCCCCCTTTTTTTTGCAGTGCTGGGAAATGAACTTAAGGTCTCATATGTGCTAGGTAGGTGCTTTACCACTGAGCTGTCATCCCAGCTCCCACTTTGTTTTTTAAAGGCAGATCTCTCAGTGGTCGAGAACTTGCCATGTCAGCTAGTCTGACTGGCCAGAGAGTCTCGGGGGCTCCGCCTGTCTCCATCTCCCTGGTGCTAAGATTACAACTGCGCACAACAATTGGCTTTTAAAAATAATATAGGTTCTGGGATCAAATTCAGGTCTTCATAAACTGCACTGATTTTTAAATGGAGGGCTGGAGAGGCAGCGTCTCATCTTAACTGCAAGATAAACTCCACATCTCTTAGCTGGGCTGAGGGGCCTCTGAAACATGGTCTGTGCACTGTGGTGCACATCGATGTCACCTTCACTCCCTTCCCGTCACTGGCTCTCCGGTCTGTGCAGCAGACAGTCCAAGGATGCTCTAGCAGGACTCAAGCAAGCATGTGGTGGCTGGTGGCGTGGTGGAGGTGCTTGCTGGTAAGCCGCCTTCAGTTCCCCAGGACCCATGTGGAAGCGGGAGAGAACTGACTCCCTACAGGTTGTCCTCTGACCTCTACACATGCACTGTAGCACACTCACATGCACACGCATGTAGGCCTCTGGGCTAAAGAGTAAGTGGAAGCGGCAAGAGAGTTCCTCACCCTCTCCAGGGCTGGCAGGATGCTCTGCAGGCTCCTTCTCTTGAGCCCTGGAAGCTGGCTACTCACAGTAAACAGAATGGCAAACTTTCTGCCTGCCCTGTTGTGAATTATACACCTTTGTCTCTGCAAAGACCACGAGGCCAGGTGCACCCCTCCCTGCCATACTTAAGGCTTCCCCGCCCAAGGGAGAAATCCCCGCCCTTCCCCGGGAAAGATGTTAAAAGAGAAAAAGCCCTTGGAATAAACGAGTTTTGTGTCCATCAGATTTCAGACTCCTGGGATTTCTTCTCGCGTCCTGTTCGATCTCGGCAAGCGGGGATCACAGCCCACACCCGGTCCAAGGAACCCACATCCCAGCGGCTTCCCTGCGCTTTCCCACGGCTTTCAGCTTGAGTCTCTCGCCCCTGGCCAGAGTGGGAAACTGGGTGGCTTCCCAGCCAGCTGCGGGCTGGGATAGAGCTGTGGCGAAGGCGCGTGGGAAGACTGAACTAACACACACACACACACATGCACACTTACACACAAACCATTTAAAAAAAAAGAGAGAATGTGTATTTGGAGGTAGGAAGGGGACCATCGAGAGGAGGGAAGGTGTGTGATTGTAGTTATGACGTCAGATCTGCCTGGAAGTGCCATCGCGAAACATACTGCTGTGTATGCTAGCTAAAAGAACTGAAAATTTAAAAAAATTAATAAAAAGTGACAAAATGGACATATGCAACCCCAGCAGGGACTGGGTAAACGCACTGTGTGTGGCTAACAGGAGGTCAGTGTGGCCACCGAGAAGCTAAGTGGGTGCAGCAGCTGTGGACTGGAGATCAGAACTCCTGTAGAAGCAGGTCTCACTTCTGTGGAACTCCCCACCCCCAGTGTGTCCATGTGCTGATAGGCATGGCTGTAGAGCTGATTAGCATCTACTGGGGGATCCTGGGACAGCAACGCCCCCTAGGATCAAATGTGACTCACACAGGACACTACATCTTATGGTAGCCATGTTTTCAAAAAGCAAAGCAGGTGAAATGAATTTTTAACAATATTTTTATTTATACTAACATATTCAAAATGTCCTTTTAATATGTGAGCATCATGAAAATTGACATATTTCCTTGCCTATTTTTTTCTAAGTCTAAATATTACATCTAATTTCTATTTTTGACTTGCACAGCATACTTTGGGGGCTCAGTAACCACATGTTGCTGCTGGCTGTCATATAAGGATTATATAGTGTGGCTTTAGGGGTACACACCAGATTGGTGACAGTGGTTGAAAAGTTCCAGGGAGAGAGGGCTGGAGCCTATAAAAATTTTATTTGACTCAGTGCCCTTCAACAGTGTTCAACCCTGGATTATGAGGTTTCGCCTCTTCAGTAATGTCCCTACCACGCTACCGCCCTCTGGCCGCGCAATGACCACAGTATCTCGTATCCCGTAGATTGCTGTCTGCCCATGTGGCCCCCACATATCTTAAATGCACAGCCTCTCAATCTGCACCTTGTTGCCCTGTCTGCATCATCCCTTCTTTCCTGTGTTCCTGTGTCCCCAGAAGCTTTCTTCTTCAACAGTGGCTGTCTCCAGGTTCTGTTTCCTTGAACAGGAACTCCCCGTCCCCTCCCCGCCCCCCGACACACACCTTCTCCATCCTCTCTGATTCCCACCTAGATTTGTGTCAGCAACCTCCCAGTTAGGCCACTAGGCTCCATCCTTCAGTCCCCACTGTTAAATTCCCTGGGTTTCCCATGATTCGCTGGAATTGTCGCCTGTCTTTGCCAGACTACTTTTCCCTTCTGCCATTCACTCAACTCCCAGGTCCTTGACATCTGGTCCCCCTTCCTACATCTCTACCTTCACCAAACCTTCCCTTTAGCCCTTGCATAACCCTGTCTGCCCTAGGAACTCTTCATTGCCCTAGTAGACTTTGTAGTCTTGGTACCAAGTCCTGAACCTGCCTCATAACTGGTGGCTTTAATAATAATTGGCTAGAAGTGAATGAAGGAATTGTGGCTTTCTTTCCCCAATTCAGTTACTCCTTTGCATTAAACTCCGTTTGTCCCAGGAGTTAAGTCTGTGCTTATTCCTAATTGTGGGCACTGCAGGGCTGGACGCTGCAGAGCACTGACTTCCTGGTCTTGGTGAAGTCCGATCACAGTGTCTAGAAAGGAACTCGGTAGCTATCTCTGTCAGTGAGGAGACTGTGTCTCAGAAGGCTTAAACCATTAGTTCAGGAGAGTGGCTGAAGTGCTGTGGCTGAGCGTTGACCTACTCAGCCTGACCCCCAGCTCCTTGCACAAAGGTCCCTGCACCCTCTGAGTGACTTTATGTCTCTGGCTAGTGTGGTCCCTCTGAGAAGCCTGCCCCCCACCCGCCTGCAGCCCACTGTCAAGCCTGGTAGCAGGAGCCAAAGGTGGCACGGACTCCTCTTGGTCCCCAGCAGCTGTCCCACATTCTCAGCCAGTCATCAACTTTTCCCCTTACATACCTGAGTAGGGAAACCCATGGACACCGGACCTTAGTGGGGTCATCCAGGCAGAACTGCTCCTGAGTGGCCCAAGCTGGATCGAAGAGCTAGGTGAGTGGGGGTGCCGAGACCCAGGTTGGGGGTGGGATGAGTATAGATATCTACCATTCTGCCCCTCTTGGGCCCCGTTTAGAGCTTTTGCTCTAGAAGTGCCGTTTGACCTATTTCACATTTCTTGGCCAGATTTTGCCAAAGGACTGTGGGTTCCAGCTCATTGCAGAAGGCAGCTCAGTAGCAGAAACAGCAGGGTGCGCAGCCCTGGGCCCTGGCTTTCTGGCTCACCCAGGGGACAAAGGAAGAAGAGTTCCCACAGCTTCCTTCTCACTCCCACTCTCCCTCTTCTCTCATCTTGGAGCCACATGTTCCCTCGGCAACTCTACCACCTGACTGAACCCCTCTTGGGTCAATCAGCCTGGGGCTTCTATCTGGTGGGCACTGAGTCCACTCACCTGAATTCCTTGAGAGCCATTGGGAGAAACCAGTTATGGTAACTGAGATGTTTTTCAGCCCGGAGAAGTGGAAGGCACAAACTATGCACAGTGAAATTGGGAACACGGTAGTGGCTTCCTGATTCCTGGCCCAAGGACCACACCCACAGAGGCAATCAGGAATGAACTACCCAGAAATTCAGTAACCTGGAGGTGGAGCTTACAGGAGCTTACAGTTTATACAGTGAGCAAGAGCTGGTAAGCCCCATGGGGCCGATCACCTGGAAGTGTGGTCAAATAAGGTTAGACTGATCCGTGGGAGATCAAGGCAGGTGTGTGGACTTCTCTTCCCTTCCTTTGTGTCCTCGAACCCCCTTATCAGTCTTGTTTCTGGGAGGTGCTAGGGTCAGGGTATTGAATTCCCACCCAGGAACAGTCCTGTGTGGTACTGAACACCAGCCAGAGCCAAAAACCACTGGGCAACTTGGCTTTGGACAGCTCACCCCTTGAAGAGCCCTTTGCCTCCCCAGAAACATGGGGGTGCACATGCCTGTTCACCAGGTAAGAGTCATGTGAGATCATGGCTGCTGTGAAACTCACACTGGCAGTGTTTTTTAAAGTATAAATTGAGTCTTTTTAGAGAGCCAGGAAGTCAGCCTAGTGCTATGTGTGTAGTGTGATAAATGTTTTAATGTTGGACAGGGAAATGATTGAAAACAGTATTAGAATGTATTGTATAAGGGGATGTATTCACCTATATGTTTGTATATGTGTGTATGTGTATTTAAAGTATGTATTATATTTCCATGATTGGGAAAAAAATTTAAACTGTAGATCATGACTAAACATTTGTCAGAGTCTATACAAAATGTCAATACCATATATCTATATCTATCTCTTAAATATACGTATGTGTACACGTACACACACACACACACGTATATTTAAGAACACAGCCTTCAAATTTACAGTATCAGCCAGGAGTGATTGCTCACCCTTGTAATTCTAGTGCTTAGAAGGCCCCGGTCCAGATTGGCGGTGACTATGTGAGGCCTTATCTCAAAATACAAAAACAACCATGAGATATGTTAGGGTCCTTTCATCTGAAGTGATGGACAACTCAGCCAACTTAAAGTCACCAATTTCTCTTTGAGTAGCCTTGGCTTCCTCTCCATCACATGCATAAAAGCAAACTTGAGTGGAACCAACAAGGGAAAATTGAGGTCCAAGTGGTAAGACACCGCCAAGGCCATGCAGGTTGCCTGCTATGTACACAGGCTGCAGAGAGCAAGGGGCAGGCAGAAGGCTCTCTTGACTAGGGGACTCCTCAGGGATCACTCCACTCAGGCTGCTTCCCCCAAATGTCCCTGGCTCTCCACTTCTGGGACACCACTTGCCAGGACTTGGTCTCACTGGGAGATGAATCGGAGCCTCCTCCAGTGCATAATCACATTTTAACGGGTTCCCCGGAATACAGTCATCAAGACAGGAATATTGATTCTCAAATTATTATGTCTAACCTCCCTGTAGACTCTAGGGGTTCTGGCAGGGTTAAGAAGCACCCTAAGTCTACCTGACTGCAGATTAGTGGCATGCTGCTTCTTAGGGTATGCAAGCCCTGGGTTGCCACCTCCCACCCCAGAAGCTCATAGCCAACTCCAGCCCCAACCTGGCTGCTTCGCCTCAGTCTAGCCAGCTTCGATCCCATCTTCCCTCCTCATTGTCACTGTGTCCTTGCATGTATTACCACACCTGATATCTTTCCCCTACCCATTCCATTATTGTATGATTTGCATACAGTGCTGAGTGAGCCAAATCTGTCCCCAAACCCTGTATCTCATGGACATGGAGCAGCTCCATCCAAACTCACCTGCAGGAGAGTCTGGGTCTGGCTGAGTGTTACAGATAATGTTACTCTCCTTGTGGCCTTGGTGGGGAATTGCAGGTAGGGAGTGTTAGGATTCTGCAACAAGCAGAGTCTACAGCAGGGCTCTGTGCTGGAGAGCTTTGCCCTCTATCCCTGACCACAGACATAGCCCACAGGCCAGGGCTCCCTCTGAGGGGTTCTGCCACCCCTCCCCCCGGTCTATAGTGTGGGACTCCCACTTTCTGTGAGAAGCTCTGACATGCCTTTCCACATTCATCTATGATCAGCCTCCACAGCCCTGTGAAGGAAGCTCTGCCTTAGCTCCATCCCCTTGCCAGGCCCAACCCCCCCAGCTGGCTGTCAAACGGAAGGAGGACCTGATTGAGGACTGTGCTCCCTCCTGGATGACCCCTCCCCTCACAGATGGAACCTAACAGCCATCAGCACTCCTGGCTGACACCACCCTCACAGCCATCTGTGTTTCTTCCAGGAAGCAAAATTGACTTTACCAGCAAACCTAGCGTCTGCTACTGTCCAACTGCTATTCGAGACTAATGCTTGATTCCCTTGCTACCTTGCTGGGGACTCTGGGGGCCCAGCCACTGTTCCTTGTGCCTACCGGGAACCCCAAATGATGCCAAAGACCACTAAGGAGCCAACATTTTTCCCTTTTTGAGGGAATCTAGCTCTGCAAGGCTGGGAAACTCTGGGACTTGAAACCCCTCATAAGAAAGCTCTCCCCTGGGACTATCAGGGACCCTACTCTCATCTGGCTGAGGGGTTCCCCAACCTGACAGTACAGCACAGAAGGGGTCCCAACAAACACAAATGACTCTGAGCTGGGACCCCCCCCCAACCCTCTCTGGACTGAGAATTTCACCAATCACAGGCCATGTTGATAACCCCACCCCCTCTAGAACCCTTTAAAAAGGACTGAGCAACCCTCAGTTTTTGCTGTTTCTCTTCGGAGCGGAAGCAGTCACTGGCCTGCTAAGATCATCGGACAGAAGAACAGCTCGCCTGGGATATTTCCCTACAGAGCTGCAGTCTTGGGGACACCTGGCCAGAAGCTCCTCGGTCCTGTTGGGATACTCTCCCTTCAGAACTGCATCATCTCCAGGAAGCGAGGCGAGGTGAGGCAGAGCTGGACACTTCACCTCAGCTCCACTGGGCTGAGCAACTCATCAGTCCTGTTGGGATATTCTCTCTTCAGGACTGCACCACCTCTACAGGGAGGTTTCTCCCTTTGGCATTGTGTGGTCCCTGGACCATCACTAAAGAGCCTCTCCATCTTTCTTCTCTCTGTTCTAGCTCTTTCCATCTATTCCAACAATAAAAACCCTTCCCAACAGGGAGGCTCACAGCAGAAGGGGCCCTGCACTTTCATTCTGAAGGGTGTTGATTTGGGGTGGGGCGATGAGATGACCCAGTCCCAGCCAGGAGTAATGAACACGCTGTAGAATACTTAAGCTGGCCACTCTTCTCCAACACAGGCCCCTTCCTTTCCACACCCATGAACAAAACCCAGGCACACAGGCATCCCTGGGAGAAAGCCACAAAGAGGCAGATTTTACAGATTTATTTTTTAAAAACAAAAGGTTAAAAAAGTCCTTCATTTCCAACCCTGCCTGGGGGTATGGGGAAGGGGGCAGAGCAAGTTGAGAAGATACTCACCCCTCCGGAGAAGAGTCTCACTTCCCAGAGTTGGTAAGGACAGGGCAGGTGGAGGCAGGCCTGGGCCACCCTCTGCCTTGCCCTTCCTTAGCTAGCTGTTACTGCTGTACAAGTTTTACAAGCAAGTGTGGGAGTAGAGGCCTCCAGCCAGTCTCCTCAGAGGGGTGTAGGGTGGCAGGCCAGTGGCTCAGCCCCTGCAGCTTCCTTATGCTGTTGCCAGCCAGCAGGACACACTGCAAGTTTGGTTGTGAGGAGACCTTCCCAGAAACCTCCTGCCATCTGGAGGGGGACCTCTAATCTCCAACTCTGGGGTCTGCCCTTCCTATTCCCCAGCCTCAGGCTGAGTGGAATCCAGGACAAAGCACTAAGTGGCTGTTTGCTACAAAATACCTGGAGATGCCAGAGGGCAGCTCGTGGCCTGTCAGTCCAGGTTCCCAGTCACACAGTCATACACACAGCGTTAAGGCGTCTGTGCCAGCAGGCATGGCCAAACTGGGCCCAGCTTCTCTCTCTCCACCTGCAGAAGGTACAGGGGTAGAATCCCTGGATGCTGTGGAAACAGGCTGAAGGGGGAGAAGCTGGCAACGGAAGGTTAACCAAGCCTGGAGAAAGACGGGAAGGGGGAGAAGGCAAGGGCTTTCAGGACCTCTGTCCAGGCCTGCTGGCTGCCCTTGGAAGTAACCCAACTCAGGTTGGGGAGCCCTGACCATAAACCCCCTGGAAAACGGGGGACAGAGAAAGGAGAAGAGTGGGGGCTAGAACATTGGGACTTTGGAGGAAGCCAGTGCTATCAGTATTTACAAGCGCAAAGCCCCATCTTCTGTGCCGCCTACCTCTCTACCCCTCCCACAGAAATGGCCCCTGAGAGCCACTGAAGAAGTACTCAGACCTCCTCACAGCTGCACCCCTAGGGAGAGCCCCTTCCCTCTGACTGGCCCTATCCTGGGCCCCTCAGGAATGTCTGTGGCTCTGCTCCATCGGGAGACGGCGCCTGCCTGGGGCTGGAACCCTGGCTGCAGTGGCGGTGGCGCAGCGGGCGGCAAAGGCTCTAGGAGTCCTTGAGCATGCTGATGCGTGCGTAGATCTTCAGGGCAGGACCCAGCTTGATGTTCATTGCGCTCATCAGGTGGTCCTCCTTGAGCAGCAGCAGGGCTTGCCCATCAATCTCCTGGGCACGGAACTCCTCTGCGATTTCCTGGCAGCCTGAGGGAGGACCATGGACAACAGCAGCAGTCAGACAAGCCCTGGCTCAGGAAGCTTCAGCCCTCAGCACGGCACCTCGAGGGCAGTACTGCTGCTCCGTCTTGCAGCTGAGAGGCTAAATGACCGAGCTAGGACGTCAGGATGTAGGACTCCTTGGGCATACCCTTGCTTAGACCTCTCCCTCTATGGGCTGTGCTGTCCTAGGAGTTGAGTTGGTACAAAGGGCAAGCATGTGACCACTGAGGCCTCACAGAGTGAACAGCAGCTTTACCTTACCCTTGCAGCTTACTTGTTTTGGAGCAAACTGACACCAGAACACTCCATCAGCCCCTCTGGGTAGAAGCCGGTGGGTAGCAGGAAAGGCTTCTTGTCATGTGACTGAGCTCCTCGGGAATGGATGCTAGCCACGGCCACAGATGCTGTCCTGGCTGACTTCCTCAGTGAGACTCCTCTGAGTTCCCAACTGGACCCAGAGCAGAGCCACTGCAAATACCTGACTCACACAGCTGAGAAAATGACGCCATTGCTGTTTAAAGCTAGGTTTTGGAGTGATTTGTTTCACAGCAATATATTGATGATACAGATTTTGGTACCTTAGGAAGAGGTGAGACATGAAAACTTTCAGCATGTAGGGATGGCCCTGGACTGGGGCCAGCAGCAGCCAGGACTGGTGGAGTAAGGAGTGACTGCTGACGGTGATTTGGGACCCTGAACATGAGTCCCATGGTCCAGGAGGACAGAAATGGAAGCTTAAGGAGAGAGGGAACTACTGGAGGGGTTGGAAGGGCTGGGGTTCAATGCACCCTGTTAGGAAGAAGCAAGTTTAGCAGCACTGAGCTGGGGACATGGAGTGCAGAGCTCCCAGTGAGCTGAGCGGCCTAGAGACATGTTCAGGCAGAAGGCTGAGTGTTGGGGAAGTTTATTTTTAGTTATGTTTGAAATTGTTTTATGCACTGTTGGGTGAGGGGCTAGCCTAGGTCTAAGGCGTTTTGTATTGTTTGCAGGTGTTGGATTTCTGTGGGGGTTGTTTAATTGCTAATGATCTTCATATGCTATCAAAATACTTGAGGTGCTCTGAAAGAACAAAAACACCTGAGCTCAGATGCTCAGGTTCCACTATGAAGTCTGGCACTGGCCAGGACGGTGGTTCTCTCTGCTGAGGTCTGGCAGGGTTTCCACGTATGAAATATGCCTCCTTGTCTTTCCTGCTGAGCTGTCTCACCAACGTATAACTACCAATGGTGGGCCAACATGGGGCAGGACATCACACCAGCTAATCCAACGCTGAGACAATTCAGAAGAGAAAGAAACTCCAGAGCTCACAGAGTCGGATAAAGTACGCTCAGGGAAGCTATCAGGGAATAGAGATTAAGGTATTAACTGAAGGCTCCTGAAGGAAGAGGGGAGAGAGAGAGGAAATAAGTCTCTATGAAGAGAAAAGACTATGAAATTAATAAATAAATGAGAAAGAAAGCTCCGAGGGGAGAGCCACAGAATGGAGGCCCTTAGAGATAAAAGAATTCAGCTGGGAGCAGGAAAAAGCAAGGTTCTTACTGCTTTCCCTGATCACAGAGCCCACTCTACTTCTTGCCACTGGTGGTTAGCATGCTGTGTCACAAACTGACTTTTCTGATAACTGCACTGTATGTGTATGAAGCTCAAGATATTGTGTTTGAGATCTACGGAAGGGGTTGTATGTTTCCTCATAGTGGTGGTGAGAGAGAACGCCAAATGGCCAGAATATTTCAACAGGTGATTCTTCCCACAGGCCCAGGACCCCCTGCTATTGTAGAAGCCACAGCTTAGAACCAAAAAGCAGCTTAAACTGAACTTTTTTTTTTTTTCTGCAAACATGTCTACAAGAGGTCCTGATGAGACACCTCTGCTATGGTGATGAGAACTCCACCCACGAGGGGATCCATATTGTAGACAAGTGGTTATTTTTCCAGCAAACCAGACTCTATCTTAAAACCTGGAAAGTGTTTCTTCAGGGTCAGACAGAACCTGTCTTCTAGAACTGGCCGAGGTAGTATCTTATGCTGGCAGCTGAACTTGTTGGTACTAAGAGTCACCCAGCTGGTTTTGAAGGCATGAAGGGGTCATGGAGAGCAGCTGAGTCTTGACACTGTAAGAGGCCAGGAGAGACCATTAGTGAAGGTGCAGCCAAAGTAGCACTTAAAGGCCCAGACTGAAGGGGTCATGAAGAGAAGTGTAGGCTTGGCACCATGAAGAGAGCCCAGGAGAGGCTGTTGGTGAAAGTGCAGCCCAGTTTCAGCAAGGGATCCCAGCAGCGTTCTGGAGATGCCAGTACCATAGAACGACCACCAAGAACAGCAGCAGCTGTAGAGTGAAGCCAGCCAGAGCCTAGAGGACAAACTCTGTGTGCTGCAGAGGGCAGAGCCAGAGAAGTGATCCAAGCCCTTTGGAGGAGCCCAGAAGAGCATGAGTTCCAGATAATGGGACACTGATAATGTTTTTCTGCTGTCCAAAGACACTGTGAAAAGCTTAATAGATGTTTGGTTTCATTTGGTCCTGTGCATTAGCAACTCTCGTGATTGTTCCTCTTGTAAATAGTTTTGCTGGTGTAGTGTTAAATTTTGTTCTAGAGATAAAAAGCAATTTTTTTGATTGTCTTATACAGAAAAGGGAAAATGTTGGAGAAGTTTATTTTTAGTTATGTTTGAAATTGTTTTATGCACTGTTGGGTGAGGGGCTATCCTAAATCTAGGGCATCTTGCTTGCAGGTGTTAGATTTCTATGGGGGCTGTTTAATTGCTAATGATCTGCATGTGCTATCAGTAAAATACCTCAGGTGTTCTGAAAGAATAAAACACCTGAGCTCAGACGCATGGGTTCCGCTATGGAGTCTGGTGCTGGCCAGGATAGTGGTTCCTTCTGCTGAGGTCTGGCAGAGTTTATACTTATGAAAGAGCCTCCTTGTCTTTCTTGCTGAACAACAGCAGCAGCTTACAACTACAGCTGGGGGTGTTGCCTGGCTTCTTACTGGAGGGAGGACAAAGGGAAAGGAAAGAAAACGGTTCTTTGCAAGATGGCTGGTATTTGCTGGTTCAGAGCCCTTAGCCCTTCATATGGCTGATGGTGCTGGGGATTAGAAAACAGTTTCCAGCGTGGTGGTGCATGCCTCTAATCTTGGCACTTGGGAGGAAGAGGCAGGCAGTGAATTCTGAGTTTGAGGCTGGCCTGGTCTACATAGTGAGTTCCAGGACAGCCAGGGTTACATAGTGAGACCTTGTCTCAAAAAACCAACCAACCAATCCACCAAACACCAAAAATAAGACAAAACAAAATAAACAAACAAACCTCCAAAACACTTTCTAGGCTAGGATGAGGCCTCTTATGAAACAGAGTATAATTTACATGTTTCCTTTATCCTTTGGTGTGTGACTCCTGCCTGCAATACAAACACTGGGAGACTCAGGCAGGAGAATGACGAATTCAAGCTCAGCCTGAGCTACATGGGAAACTTATGTCTTTAAAAAACAAAAATTAGCCAAGTGGTGGTGGCACACACCTTTAATCCTAACACTTAGGAGACAGATGCACACTGATCTCTGTGAGTTCGAGGCCAGCCTGGTTTACAGAGTGAGTTCCAGGACACTTAGAATCACAACAGAGAAACTCTGTCTCAAAACAAAATAAAAAATAAAACAAAGGAAAACCCCAGGTTTCTGAAGATCTGAAGTGATACCTGGAGGACAAGGGCTCCCCTAGTATTTTCAGGGTAGCCTCATAGATTCTGATCAACTGCAGGATTCTAAGAATCCCAAGGGCTTCAGAAGAAACCCAGCATTATAGAAAGGCTTATTTGAAAGATGATTTGGGGCATGTTTTTTGTTTGATGGAATAAACCCCAACAAGATTCAGAGACTATAAAGATTCCAAGGACGTTATATTGTCAGAAACATGGTCGGTGGGACAGAGAAGCTCAGAGGTAATAGAGAATGAAAAGCAAGAGTTACAGTAAGCAAGCTGATGCATCAGAAGCTCAGGCTGAAGGAGGTGACTCAGAGGGTGGCACTAAGCAAGGGTGGGAAAGAATCACTGCAGGCTCTGACTTCTCAGAAGGAACAGCAACAAGAGCTACCCAGGGCAGGTGTGGGTCAGAGCTGCCTGCATCTTCCTTTCTTCCTCAGTTACTCATTAGACACCTGGGGTGTGGTGGGCAGGAGACAACCTGTCCAGTGCTCAGATCTCTAGACCAGGGAACCACACCTATGCAGCAGAGCTCTCCATGCCCAGACTTGACTCAAGAAGAAAATGCCTCCAGAAGACTGAGCTGTACACAAGCCTGTAGGACACTTTCTTAATTAGTAATAGATGGGGGAAGGCCCAGCCCATTTTGAGTGGTGCCATCCCTGGGCTAGTTGTCCTGGGTTCTCTAAGAAATCAGGCTGAGCAAGCCATGATGAACAAGTCAGTAAGCAGCATTCTTCTACAGCCTCTGCATTAGTTTGGGCCTCCAGGTTCCTGCCCTGTTTGAGTGTCTGTCCTGACTTCCTTCAATGATGGACTACATGTGGAAGTATAAGCCTTTCTTCCCCAACTTGCCTTTTGTTCATGGTGTTTCATTAGCACAGTGGAAACCCTAACACAGCCTGTGAGTTCCCTCGAAGGACAGAGCTTATCTGTGTTGACTACTGAGATGCTGTAGGAATGACAGAATGGGATTTCTAAGGCTAGGTCCAAGAGGGCATAGTGGGCTCTTCTGATTGCTCTCTAGGATTTATTTACGAGTTGTGGGGGAAACCTGCTGTCATGCTTGCCATGAGAGGCCCCTAGAGAGGCCTCCTGCCAACACCTACCCCATTCTTGGAAACCGTGTGAGGCTCCTCTAACCCAGAGAAGCCTCCAGGTGGCCTTGGCCGACAACAAGCTGCATCCTCATAAGGGACCCTGAGTCAGGGCAGCAAAATCTTCAGAAATCTTTACCAAAATCAACTGTCCTATGACAAATTTGCGGGTACAGTGATACACAACAGATACAGTAGGTGAAGTGAGAATGCTCACATTGGACCAGTTATGTCTGACCCCCAAGTCTGTGCTCCCAAATTCTATCCCACACTCCACTCTTAACAGGCTGTGGCCACCATCACTGCTGCCTTGGCAGTGAATGTGTGAGGCTGGCGGAGGGTAAGAAGTTTCAGGGTTCTCTGGCCAGTTTTTTTTTTTTTTTTTTTTTGGAGACAGGTTTCTCTGTTGTAGCCCTGGCTGTCCTGGAACTCACTCTGTAGACCAGGCTGGCCTCAGACTCACAGAGATCCGCCTGCCTCTGCCTCCCGAGTGCTGGGATTAAAGGCGTGCGCCACTACCACCCGGCTCCCAAGTGAGTCTGGATGCCAGCCTCATACCCACTTGCCCTCCACCCCAAGGGCTACACGGTGTCCACGGTACCGCATACTTTTGTCTTTGCTCTTGCTCAAGCTGCTCCCACGGGCAGCCTCCCAACCTGCAAAGGCCCACTTCAGTTCTCTTTATTTTTGTATCCTCCTCAACACTGCGCTCCCACCTTGCCCGGAAAAGCAGTAGAGTTAATTCCATGCTCATGTACTCCAGAGACTACTTCCCAGGCCCGAAGCTGTTTCAAACGGCAGCCGCGTAGTATTCTTACAGTCAGTGCTGTGCTGGGACATATGCTTTCACACGCTGGAGCCTCCTGTCTCTAATCTATGCACGATGGGTCTGGCTTCCTCCTGGCTGCCCGAGGGAGGCGAGGTTCCCCACTCCCTCTCGCTCCCTGCTACTCCAGAAGGTGAAGAGTTCCCAAGGGACTTACCTGGCAGAGAGCGGATGAATTCATAGACATCTTCTACATTCCACTTGGTGGGCTCGCTTGGTAGGAAGTGGTGTCCCATGCCCACCAGGTCCCGCATGTGCATGTCAGGGAGCTCCAGATCCCTCTGGCCTTGTCGCCGGCGGGAGGTGGATGAGCTGGCTGAGATGGGTGACAAGGGTTCCTCGTAGCTCGAGTTATCTGAGCACCGGCTGGAGTCTTCCTGGCTATGTGTCAGCTGCAAGGCAGCAGTAACTGAAAGGGGTACAGTGCCTGAGGGCTGGGAGCAGAGAGAAACAGCGTTCTTCAGGACTGGGGAGCTGACGATTGCAGCATCAAGAAGGGGTGGAGGTGGTGCTGCACCCTTTTCTGCTTGGCTCACTACTCTAGAGTTGCATCTTTTCAACAGTCAACTCCTCACACTGCCCATGAGCTGCTCTTATGTCTGTTCTGTGCGTGGTGCCTTGCGTGACGTGGACCAGCAAGAGGGACTTACTGCACAGGTACGTTCTAGATTGCAGCTTTCAGCAGATTTTTTTTTTTTTTTGGTGTTTTGAGATAGGATTTCTCTGTTGTAACTCTGTAACTCTGGCTGTCCTGGAACTCACTCTGTAGACTAGGCTGGTCTTGAACTCACAGAGATCCCCCTGCCTCTGCCTCCCAAGTGCTGGGATTAAAGGTGTGCTGGTTTTAGCAAATTCTTAAGCTACAAGATAAAAACAGTCAGTCCCACCAGCACCACAGCAAGACAGGCTCAAGGATGACGACTGCCACAGAAGGCTATGAGTACCTTTAAGACTATGCCCTTGGATCTTTAGTGCCTAACAGAGTTCCTGGCATGGAACTGGTAGGAAAAATATTTAACGGACGAATACTCAGGTTCTGGTGGAGACCTTCACGAATTTGGTGCTCCAGCTTTCAAGGGGACAAAAGGTAGTAAGGAAATCAGTGGAGGCCGCTCTCTCTCCCAGCCTAACATGGACGGAACCTGAACAGCCCGTCTTCACATCATCAGCAGGGTGACCTCAGCAGTCAAGAACGGATGGCAACCCTAAGGGGAGTAATTCTAGGCTAAGACTACTGGAGAGCAAAAGGACCCCCAGGTCTACAGGAAGGGCCCTACTGAGGGACCTGGGAAGGCTGGATGTGAGACTGTAGGAGGTGAGAGTGTAGGAGGTGAGAGTGTAGGAGGTGAGGGACCCGGGAAGGCTGGATGTGAGACTGTAGATGGTAAGACTGTAGGAGGTGAGGGACCTGGGAAGGCCGGATGTGAGACTGGAGGAGGTGAGGGACCCAGGAAAGCTGGATGTGAGACTGTAGGAGGTGAGACTGTAGGAGGTGAGACTGTAGGAGGTGAGGGACCCGGGAAGGCTGGATGTGAGATTGTAGATGGTGAGACTGTAGGAGGTGAGGGACCTGGGAAGGCCGGATGTGAGACTGTAGGAGGGGAGTGCAGCAGGGCATGTGAAGCTGGGGAGCATTTGTGGCAACAGACTCTGTGGCCTCTTACCTGCTTCTTGGTGTCCTTGGTGAGTGTGGGCAGACTGGCCTTGCTGGCCCGTCGGCGGTTGTGGGTTGTGGTCCCTGCCTTCTGCAGCTTGCTCCGGTCGGAGTGGAAGAGTCCCACTCGCTTGGTGCAGCCCACATTGTATCTGTCAGACAGGAGCAAGTAAGTCAGTGCAGGGCTCCTAGGAGGCACAAGCAACCACTGTCTGGGTACACACCCCGACTCCAGTACCTTATTGCTGACGGTGGTGAGACTGAGCAGGCACTTGAGCTCTGACCCTCTCCTGGGAGGGAGGTGGCCACCAGCTGCCTTCTAAAGCCGGTCTCATGATGACATGAGGGAATGCGGCGACTTGTTTAATTCAACTACACGCAGCGTGACTGCCTCGTGGCTGCCACAGCTACAGTGCTAGGAAACTACTCTTCCCGCCATCTCGCTGGAGTGTGGTCTGGCAAAGCTTGACCACGGGGCCCTGGCTCCCTCGGCACAGCCTGGGCAGCCTGGCTGAGCTGACAGGAACTCTGGCACACACAGCACCTCTGCCTGGAGCCTAGAGAGTGCATTTTGGGTTCTGGGCTTTCAAGGTCAAGCTGCTCTACGCTGAGCACAGGCAGATGGAGGCCGCATCCCGAGCCTCGCTCGTCAGCTCTGTCACTTTAGGCACACTTCTTTATGTCTTAGTTTTCCAACCCATGTCCGGGGCACAAGAGGAAGTGCAAAGGTGACCACAGCAACAGCAGAGATACTCTGAAGACAGACACTGACCAGCAGGGCCCAGCACCAAGTCTCAGTCAGTGTGTCTGTCTGTCTCTCCTCCCCTGCTTTTGTTTTGGGTTGAGACAAGGTCTCCTCAGGTAGCCTTTACTATATAGGAGAGGCTAACCTCATTCTTGATCAATCCTGCCTCAGTCTTTCAAGTGCTGGGATTACAAATCTGCAGCACCACGCCCACTTTGAAGTAGCTTCTCAATAAATGACAGTGGTTTTTATCATCACTAATTTTCCAGGCTGGATAATTGCTCGCCATGGTTCTGGGTTAAATTTTGTTTCTGTGAAGAACTTTACCCCAAGGACATGGCAGCTGCCCTTGGGGCCCAGCTATTGGGCTGCTTTTTGACTTGGACATCTATGCTTCCTCTCACATCATGTTTCTTCTCCACATGGAGGGAGGGGAGTTTTTTCTGGTTTCTTAGGCCTGGAGCATTCACCTGACGCCTTAACTAGGCAGCCAGGAGCCCGGAGGATGACTGAGCCTCACCTCTAGCATCCAAGGCAGAAGATTACTAGAAGGAGGATTACTAGAAAGTACAACCCTGGGGACAGGGAAGGGGCTGGGCACGGAGTGGGGCTTGGACCACTCACCTCTTTGCACACGCCATGGAGCAGAAGCGCTTGGAACGCTTGAACTTGTAGGCAAAGTCCACCCGTCCACAGAGCTCACACTTGAGTTTGAGGGGAGTACCCTCCTCTTTGGATTCTGTAAAGTAAGGAAATGGCTGAGTGTCGGGGAGAGACCGTGACAGGCTATAGACAGTACCACCACAGGCGCTCCCGGTCCTGCCTCTTCACGTCTCTGTGGAAACGAAGCCCAGTGGCATCCATTTAGAAAATGTAAGACTTTGCCACTCCTTTTGCAAGGGCTAGGCCTCCCACTGGAGAGTCCCCCAAAGGTGTCTGGTGATGCCTCTTGCAAACTGTGAGCCAGGGCACAGCAGAGGCGAGCAGTCAGCACCCTTCTCCATGACCATGAGAGAAAGCAGAAGGCTCACACACGCTACATGCAGTCCTTGCTGGTTTGGCTGTGCCTCAGACGCATCCCTCCTCAATTAAGCTTTTGAGGCAGCAAAAGGGGAGCACACCTGCCTAGTACAGCCCTTCCCTCATTTCTAGAACCTGGCAATGGTCCCTATAGGAAGTGAAATTCTGAAACCATGTGGTTGCTGGAGAGGCAGAAGATGAAGGCTCTTACCTCTCCTGTCTGTTCTACAGGACAGAGGTGGAGGCAGTGCTGGTGAAATGTTCAGTGGGAAGGAATGTTACTTGGTCCCTGCTTAGGGTCCCTCCACAGATACTGAGGTACTGAGGAAGGGGGAGTGTGAGGCCTGCCCTCTGCCTATACTGGGACCGGAGCCCCAGGGCTGTGGTGCGTACCTTGTAGGTAGGGCTCCTCCATCTCTGAGTCGGTGGTGGTGGTGTGATCCTGCTGTGGAAGCTTCTCAGGCAAGAACCCCTGTGCATACTTCTTCTTGAGGTTCCCCACCAGCAGGGACGAGCGTCCCACCTAGAGGACAGTGACACCAAGGCCACGAGGGTTAGAACCTGGACTCCTTGCCACACAGCCTCATTATAATTACAGGTACAAAGTAGCCAGGCAGATATCAATCCTCCCCAAGCCCCCACATGCTGTCATCCAAGGGTACCCCACTCAAGGCTCTGTTCTGCTGCCTGGCTCCCAAAGCAAGAGACGGTGGGCACTACAGTACAGGGACAACGCAAGATGTCAGGGGTATTCCATTTTGCCAGGTGTGTCCAAGGGCAGGTCAGACGTCCCTCACCACTCACTGATCAGGTGCCAGGTCCTGTGTCCAGAGGGCACCAGGAGCGGCAGGGCTAAGTGTGAGAGTGTACTTTCATAGCTCTACCCAAGCCAGGGGGACAGGCAACCACAGGGGAGAACAGGACACAACTGACCCCAGCCACAGAGAACATCCCCGTGGCTGGCAGCACCCAAGGCTGGCTTTGTCTCTTTGGACCTTTGTTCTGTCTGGGCAACCCGGTGGCCAGCTCACTTTACGTGGCTCTGGGATGATGTGAGCTGCTGTTCTATCTGCCTTCACTCTGCAGGCTCAGATGCTTCCAGTGTTTCTCCGGAGGCAGGGGAGGACCGGACTGGGGCTTGTGATGAGAGGCAGGGAGCAGAGCAAGAGCCTTATAAGGTACGTTGCTCCCGGGGGATTTGCCATTGGCCTTGGCCAGCCTCCAGAAGGAGAGGGCACAAATGTGCTTGTCTTCTGACATTTCAGAAAGTGGTCCACCCACTGCAGGACTCCAGCTCGGTCTTCTGGTGACTTATAAAACCTCCACAGACCCAAGGCATGAGCAACAGGTGGGTGGCACGCCAGGATGGGGCTCCTCCTGAGCTGGGCCTCCTCCTGAGCTGGGCCCTTTCTGAAGGCCCCTTGACCTCACTCACTCCTGTTTCAAGGCTCTGTTCCCAGAAAGCACAGCTCAGGCTACTCCCACGCCACCATCTTGATTTCTGATACGTCTAGAGAACTCTGTACTAACTGCTCCCTTTGCTAACTGGATGAAGTTTTGTTGATCAGGTTTTGGCATTGAAAATTCTAAATAAAGCATAATTTCCCAAAGTCCACTGTCATCAAGTACCCCAAGGTGAACTAAGCCCCTCTACTTAAAGGGGCACAGGTGTGTAGACTTCTAGCCTTGTCAGTTATTCTTGAGCATCAAGTCATTTTGGACTCTACAGAGAAACTCAATCCTAGAGAGAAATTATCCCAACATTTCAGAGGATGGGGGAAAATTAGCAAGGAAAGAGCAAATTGTTCACATTTTCAGAAATTTTACATGGAAATGTAAAAATATTCTAGTACACATCCAAAATATACTTTAAAAAAAAAAAAAAAAAAAGAGGGGAAAAGAAGTAGTCCGTACCGGGAAAGGCTCCGCCCCCTCCTGGATCACAAACCCTTCGATAACATGCGTCAGGATTTGGGGTTTCACAATGGCCTGTGGTGGTTTATTCTCACCATTCTGGGGGGCAGTGCCGGCGATGCTGGAGGCAGAGTTTCCGTTCCCTGAGGTCATGCCGGGGCTGCTGAGGTCGGTCAGTGCATGAACAATGCCCTGCCCTGTCTCTGCACGAGAAAGAGAGTGGAGACAAGGCAGCGGAAATCAGAACAGAGGCCAGCGTGGAGGTGCATATCCAGCACCCACAGTGCAGCAAGTGTGCCAGCACGGCGTCCCCGCCTCCACGACCCTGTTTACAAGTGGTACTGCTCCTGCTGTCCCACCACCCAGTGTGCGAGCAGTCTGTTTTGTAATAATTTGGTTCTGCAGCTAGCAGGGTTTCTTAAACTGCTACCCAAGACAGACCTAACCAGGCTGTACAGGCCAGAATTCTGCTCCTGAGGAGGTAAGACTTCGGGCAGTCCTGGGTTAGACAGAGCAAGAAGCTCCGTTAAACACAAGCTCATGGTGTATGGGGTTATTTTCTCTCTCCAATGTTGAAGCTGCTGCCACAGCTGCCATTTGTCGCTGCTGGTTCCTGCTCTTAATCATGCCTCTTGCTCAGAGTGCAGTACACATTCCATCCAGCCCCCAACCCCCTACCCCCTTACCCCCACAAATCACAGACCCTCCCTCCACCTCTCTGTGGATGACCTTCCTAACTTCTCCTTTGGAAGAGTGGGACAGGTGCCTCCCCCAGCCCGTCAAGTGGCCTCCTCTCCTGCCAGCACCTCCCATGATGCACCTCATTGGTACAGGCGTTCAAGGCTTCACCACCTCGTTTCTACAGCCCTCTCCCCAGCCCCCTTCCCAAAGTTGTTCTCTGTCACCACAAAGTGCTCACTGAGCTGAGGTGCCTTTTACCTGGAGTTTCCTAAAAGAGAAAAGTGGGAAAGCCGTTTCTTTATTGCAACAAGCCTATTAATACCAAGCATAAGCCAGTGGTGTATGGCAGTTAAAACAATATTAAAATCATAACAAAAAATAACTAAAATTCACTGTTACTTAGGTGATTTTTGTGTACTTTCTATGAAGCTGTTATTTCATGTTAAGTGCCCAAAATATTCCCAGGAAACGGGAATTCATGGTGTAATAGGTGTAATGTCTAATCATGCACACAGGAATTCATGGTGTCTAACCATGCACACAAGGAAATAAAAACAGACACATTTCAGTGAAGATTTCTAACTGGGCTCCAGCAGATCTCCAACTTCTGGTTCATTTTCTTACCAGCAATCCTGACTCAAAATACCAGGACCAGTCTTTCATAATGAGAAAGTACAGGCTGTGACATTCCTACAGAACCAACTAGGAACAGACCTAAGAGCTGAGCAGAAGCCACTCAGATGGGACTGGTGAGATGCTCAGTGAGTGTCGCACAGGCCTCACCAGCCAAGTATGACAACGAGAACTCACGAGAGCAAGAGAAAACAAACTCTGAAAGTTGTCCTCTGACCTCCACATGTGCACTGTGACATGTGCACACCTGCACTTTAATACATGTGCGTGGGTGTGTACCTGCACACAGATACAAAGTAATTTTTAAAAATCTTAAAAATTAATGTGTTTGACCCAAAGCTACACCAGCAAGTTAGAAAAACAGCCTTTAAATGTTTGTGTTATTGTGAAATAAATTTTAATAGCTTTGGCTTTTTTGTAGAAAACTAGAGACAGTCCCATTTTTCTTTCTTTCTGCTTCCTCTTTATCCATCTATCTATCTATCTACCTATCTATCTATCTATCTATGGTTTGGATTTTTGAGACAGGGTTTGTTTATTTATTTGTTTATTTATTTATTTATGGTTTGGATTATTGAGATAAGGTTTCCCTATGCAGCCCTGGCTGTCCTGGAAATCAATCTGTAGACCAGGCTGGCCTCAAACTCACAGAGATTCACCTGTCTCTGCCTCCTGAGTTCTGGGATTAAAGGTGTGCATTCATCAACCCCGACTGGAAATTCTCCCTTTTGGAATTAGTCCTTTTAATCAGTAAAAGTGTTTAGAAACTGAAAAAAACAGATTTTGACAATCTGGAAATAACTCGGATTGAGATAATGATACAAGCAATCAAACTAAGTTTCTCTTTAAAATTTTGTTTTGTTTTTCAAATCAGGGTTTCTCTGTGTAGGCCTGGCTGTCCTTGAACTCAAGAGATCCACCTGCCTCTGCTTCCAAGTGCTGGGATTAAAGGCCTGTGCTACCACTGCCTGGCTTAACTTTTTCCTTGCTTTTATTTTCTAACATTTAAATATACAAAGAAATACATTCCCCAAAGTAACAGCAGGGTACCTTAAAGTTAAGTTCCTTTGTCACTAGAAGCATCAGAAAGACAAATGCTAAAAGTCGCTGGCAGGAAGTACTGTAGAGACTGCTCCAGCACGGGTAAGAGGCTGGTGCTGATCTCCAGAGTGCTCAGACCCGCAGAGACTGTCCCCTGGGCTTAGCTGGGGGAAACTGTCATCATGTAAATGCAGCACTCAGCTCCACAGTGGACACCATTTATCCATTGCTCATTATCGACCTGTCGTCTGGAGACAGGGTCTTACCAAGCTGCTCGGCCAGCCTTAGACAAGACCCTCCTGTCCTGGCCATTCCCAGCTCTCCCCTAGCCTCCTGGCGCTGGGGCCACCACTGTGCACCACCACACCTGGCTGCTTTTGAACAGCCACAGTCCTGCCTGAGAGCACAGGCTGAAGGAAGAGGGTGGTTCGCAATGCCTCTGTTACTCATAATGGAATTAAACTCCGGATCACTGCTGCCTCCCTCGGTCACTGACACTTATCCCCCAAGAGGCTCCCGATACCCAGTCCCCTGCTCCAACCCCCTCCTTCCTGTCTCAGACCTGTACCTGTTGCTGGACCCTGTCAGACAGAGGAGGCCAGTCCTCCCAGCATTCACCAGCTGAGGTTACAAATTAGCCCTCACCGGTGGGAAGCAAGGACTGTGAAATCTTTAGTCTTTTTTTTTTTTTAAAGATCTTATGACAAGTAAACACCTTCATACTGACACCAAAGGTTCTAGTCTCCAATCCTGTGACAGACTACAAGACACAGAATCCCAGGGGCAGAGGAGGGTGTTCTACAAACAGTAAAGGTTCACAGCTGACTGACTCTGCCATCTTAAAGGCCTAGAGTTCATCACCTGCTTTAGTAACAAAGAGTCTGGGCTATTTCTGGACTGACCAAACAGTCTCACTCCCTGCCATGCTCAGCACACTGCTTCCCAACTCTCCCAGACTGCTTTGCAGCCTGTTTGGAGGAAAGCCTCTTTGACAGTGAAACTTGCAGGAACCCGCCCTGCTGGCCCGAGGCAAAGAAAAGAGACAAAGAAACTCTGTCTTTGGAATTCAGTCCCTTAGTGCTCGCCACCAATGCCCTTGGCTGAAGGTTCTGCCAGCGGGTTCCCACAGGTCTCAGATGCCTTCCTATCGTCAGCACCTCAACAGAATGGCGGGTGCCCCTCTAGCTTAAGGGGCTGAGGGGGAAACAGGCTGAGCTCCGGTGGGAAGAGGCAGGTTGGAACTGCTGTTAACCACAAATGGACCGCTAGTGTGTGCCAGAGTCTCAAGCATACCCTCTCCACTAGGCTGCTTCTCACTGCTGATCTTATCCACAGGCTCTGCAGAAACAGCGCTTTTGCAAGAGGAGGGGGGAAAAAAAAAAGGAAGGAAGGTCTACCCAGTGGCCCTCAGCTATGCTACTGTTCTGAAACCATCCTCTTGGGGAATGGTCACTTCTGCTAACCCAGGAGAGGCTAAGACCCAGTTACTTCTCTGCCCATAGGGCTACGCCAGTGTCCAAAATATGATGCATACTTAAGGCCTGCACTAAATTATTATATAAAATAATAAAAATAAATAATGCTCAGCCTTTATCATCACCATAAAGAATATAGGTCTCCTTGGTATTACAAAGAGGTCTGGCATATGCGAAGATTCAGAAACTACTCTCAGAGGCTGTGGCAATGGGTGGCTTAGTTTGTGTCTGTGTACAAGTGGCATTTCTGTGGACCTGCATAGACAGGAGAGCTGCTAGCTCACTTTCCCTGTCACCATGGAGGATTTCCTCAACAGAGAGTTAGGGCACCAAGTTTGATCCAGAAATTTGTCAAGGTAGGATGACCTCTAGAGGCAGAGGCAGGGAGGCTCTAGAAAGACACTTTCCAGCCAGCGGGAGAGAGCAGGTCCAGCCTTGAAAGAGCCTGACCACTTCAGAACTGGAGTCTTCCTATGTACAGATGACACAATAGGGAGGTTTTTCCGTGTGTGTGTGTGTGTGTGTGTGTGTACACACGTGAGAGTGTGTAAAAGCCTGAGGTCGACACTGGACGTCTTGGCTGGCTTGAGAACAAGCTAATGAAATTAACAAAGAATTTAAAGAAACAGTAACTGACAACATGGCTCGACAAACAGCAGAACGAGGCGACCTGTAACGGAGCACTCGCTCTCGCCCAGCACCGCAGTCATGCTTTGTTCTTCGGCTCAGCCTGTTCCACAGAGTACGAGCAAAGCGCCTGCACAGCGACGCCTCTGAACCTGTATCCTGGAGACAGCGGGAGGCCACACCTGGGCCCAGCAGCAGGTCACCTTACAGCCAGGAAAGCTGAGTAGCTAGGCCTGTGGAAAGGTCTGGGGCCACTCTTCATAAGCTCTTTACTTATACAGCTGGACCCCAAAGAAATTAGTGGCACTGTGAAAGAGGGGCGTGATATTTTCAAGAGTGCCTCCCTTCCCAGGAGAGAGTGGACGCAGGGCATGGCGGACCTGGGTGGGCTGGAGCTCAATCCAGGCGCTCCTCACAGAGGAGATTCACCTGGAGAACTCTCTTTACAGTGCAAGTACAGCCTACGTTCTCTCAGGTCTTGCTGTGAGTTAACCGCTTTGTTCACATGAGCGAACCGCTTTCCAGCCCCACTTAGAGACCCAGGTCTGGGGGGAGGGGGGGACAGATTCTGTTCAAAGGGCCCTGAGGCTAAGGCCTTACTTTGTGGATGAAGCAACTCATCTTTAGGGTTGAGGGGACTTACACTATGTGATGGTTAATTCTGTCAACTTGAGGGGATTCTGACTCATCTATGCGACAAACTTTGGGCTTTGTGAGTGTGTTTCCAGAGGTTTAATGGAGGCCGAGGGAAGGCCCATCGAGTGTTGGTCAGCACCATTCCATCAGATGGGGGCCCAAACTGAATTCAAAGGGAGAAAGTGGGCTTAGTACCAAATTCAGCTCTCTGCTCTCTGACTGCGGACACAATGTGAGCAGTGGCTTAAAGCTCCTACCACTATCCCTACGCCATCATGGTGGACAGCATCCTTCCACTGTGAGCCAGAACGCACCCTTCCTTCCTGAGGCTGCTTTTGTCATGTATTTTGCCACACCACCAAGACAAGTAAAGTAGCGAATACATCCCGGGTCCGGAAAGAAGGTTGGGCAGAGCACAGTGGTTTAGTTTCCCTGGGATGGGCTGCGTACATGGAGCAGGCGGGGTGGGGAGGGCTGTGCTCTGACTGGCTGGGATCAGCAAGGGGCGCTGGAGGGAGGAGCAGGAAATGTAAACTCCATCTTGTGTGGTCTGAGACATTAGGGTTGGGAACCGGCAATATCTAGGTGAGTGACTCCCAGCCGGGAGTCTTGGACTAATAAGCAAAGGAGTGTGGTTAATCAGTGATATTCCAGGACGCAGAAGGGAAGCAGCACATGCTCTTTCAAAAGGCCTAGCTCGCCATTATTTAACACCATGTTTCCCATACTTACAATTTAGGATGAGTCATTTCTCCCACAAATTTTTACACTAAATTTAGACGATGACCACACATGCATCTCTCATTCGGACTGCACACGTCACAGGTGTGCTTTTTAGAATCTAAACGAGTGAATGCCATTTGGAAGATGGTATCTTCTAGGACATACACCCAAGGAGCTCTTAGTGGTGAGAGAACTGCAGGCTCCTTCCCACACTGGGGTCCTTTTCTAAAGCCTGTAACCTTTTCAGTTCTTCTAAGGACAGCTCGGAGACACACAACCTGTTGCCTGAGGCCACAGCCGTGGGCCTGGCACCATCTGCCCCTCACAGCACTTTCCTCAGCTGGGCCAACTGCAGCTGCTTTGAAGAACCTCTCCAGGGAAAGGAAAAACAGCAGTGACAGGATCCCTTGGGCTGCTCTGCCTAGCACAGCAGGGAGCTTTACAGGCACAGAGGCAAGACTCTGGATCCGTACCCAGGTTCTCTGTGGTGGAGGGAGCTGGCCAGCAGAATGGAAAAGTAGCGGAGCCAGGTGACCCCAAGCCAGCCGAGTGCCACTTCAGGGTGACCTCGTTGAGACTAGGTTAGCAGGCCAGGAGGGCAGACAAGCTTCTCAGTATTCTGGGTAAGAGCTGAATCTCTCTGTCTATAGCCTTGGCAGGAGGGCCAAACCCTCCCTCCTGGCAGCCATTACTGTACAGCTGACTTTCATGCCGTCTCTCAGGACACAGGCAGAGGGCCTGTCTGACTCACCCCAAATCACAGGCTAGGGTGAGTAGAAGTTGAGTTGTAAACAGCTGAATGTCTTCCAAGCTGCCACCCAGAGCTAGGAGGGAAGCAATCAATGCAGGCAGCAGCCACCCTCCCCCATGCAGCTGAGGACTAGGGAGCAATGGGGGATTTCCACCCAGAGCCCTGAACTGCTTCCTAACCCTCAGGCTGAGTGCCACAGTGGGCTGAGGTCAGAAGATGTGAGAGGCTGCTGTGGTGGTGGAATCAGGGACTTCCAACAGGTCGGGACCCCAGGAATGCTAGCTAGTCCCGGCTGCGGGGGTCAAGGCAAAGCCTTGTCTGCTCTGCTTAACATGGACAGTGCAGGGCCGCGGGATGGCACCCAGTGCCCAACACAAGGACTCCCGCCTGTCTCCATCACAGTGCTCTGGCAGATACTAAGATTTCAAATGGCACCTGGGACCCAGGGAGAGGCTCTACAGAGACATCCCATTTTTATTTTGTTGCATGACAGAGGGGTGTGCACACGGGTGTGAGAGTTGGGTCTTTCTGGCATGTGGCCCCTGGGACAGAACTCTGGTGGTCAGGTCTGGCTCCCCTACCTTTATTAAGTTTTCAATTATCCTACTCGCCACCAGCTGGTCAACTAATAGCTGAGCACTGATAAATGGAGGTCTGGAAGAATGGAACGAATCCGCTTTTGGAAAAACACATTTGCTTCACATTACTTTTAGAGTGTCACTTGCTCTGGTTGTTTCAAATGTCAACACAGCTGTGTAGCTCTGGGCCGCAAACTGACGGGTTAAAATATTCTGAACATATCAGTAACTAGAAATCACGCGCAGTGATTTGAGGCGTGAGAGTTGCGCAGCTAGGGCTTTGAAAATAACTCATAGCAGTCATGAACTTTTGTTTTCTTGCCAAGGGTTCCAACATGTCATCAGGCCTGGTCCCCCTAATCTACTGGGGAGGACTTGGTCAGGACATAGCACTGAATAGTCATCTCTCCTTAGCAGAGATGAGACTACGCTTCACCACTAGTGGGCCTCTGGATCCATCCCAGAACATTGGCAAGCTGCACTTAGCAGCAACCACTTCTTTAGCAGATATAGAAACAGTGCTGTCTTTGGACTCATCTGAACTAAAATACTTGGAAATTGAAAGACAGGGAAATCATGTCCCCTGCCACTAGCTACATAATCAGGGAGGGGTGGGGCGGGGCTACAAGTTTATGACGGGGTCTATGCAGTGTTATAATGAGTCCCAGAGTGAGAATTTATTATCTAAATTATGTCGTTTCTGACTATACTATTTTCAAAAACTAATAATTCTGGGGAGATGGCTCAGTCTGTAAGGTGTCTGCTTCATGGGTTCAGATCCCAGCACCCATGTACAAAAAGCTAGGCAAGGTGGTACATGCCTGTAACCCCAGTGTGGGGCTAAGGACAGGAGGGGGAGCTTTTGTGCTTCCTAGCAAATAATCCAGCCAATCAGTGATCTTCAGTTCAGTGAGAGCCGGTATCAAAAACTAAGGAAGAGCTTGATAAAGGAAGACATTCACACAAGTGCATGCACATAAACATGTATGTATGTATGTGTGTATACACACGTACACACGTACATACATATACACATGTATATATATATATACGTATATACACACACACACACACACATACACACACCTCCTCTAGTAATTTTATAATGCATAACTCTTGGGTAACTGCAGCAAATTTGGGGGAACTAGAGAGATGGGCCACTGGTTAAGAGCACTTGTTGCTCCTGCAGAGGATCAGGTTTGGCTCCCAGCACCTACATGGCAGCTCGCAACTGTCTGTAATTCCAGTTCCAGGGGATCTGATGCCCTCTTCTGGCTCCCTGTGAGCATCAGGCATGCATGTGGCGCACATACATACATGCAGGCAGTGTACTCATATACACAGAAAATTACATAAGTCTCAAAAACTTTTAAAAATAGCTCATTTCTTGACCATGTCAGTTATATTCCATTTTGTTACTCATAGGAGAGAATCCAAAATTAGTAAGACTACTGTCTCAGGCAAATGGCTGACTACTTTCCTAACAATGCCTTGAGTAGCTATGATATGAAGTAGAATAATAACAAACCAGTGTGCTGATGTAGCTAGGAACTCAAAATGGAAAATTTAAAGGTCAATTCTTAAAATGAAACCTACATCTATTTAATGTGTAGATTAAATTTACCCTAAGTGGCACATTTTTTAAAAGAGAAAACACGCTACAAGCCTTTTCTAATGGTGAGTCATGTTGTAGTTTGCAACACACCAACAGTTAAATTGTAAATCTGTGTGCTTTCAGGTCTCTACCTTGAGGGGAAGCCAGCTCTGAATCACTAATCATTGGTGAGAGGTTTCTGTCACTAACACAAAGACCCAGGGTGCTCAGAGCACCTCGCTATCCCATGGGGTGGGGGTGGGGGCCCAGGCTCACACTGGTCCTCTCTTCAAGGTGGTTTCTGGTACCAAAGAGCACCACGTTTTTGAGATTCCTCCCAGCTACTGAAACGATCGCCATCATCATCCCATTGCCAAGAAGCAGAAGACAAAGGAAGAAACCACCCTATCCGATGACCCCTTACTCTCAGTCCTGGAAGAATTCTCTCTGTTCGAGGGACCAAATGCCTGGAGATTAAACACTGGCCAGCTGGAAGAACTTCAGTGCAAACTGGACTCAAGAAGAGAAGAGCCTGTGCTGCTTCCACATTAACATGCCATAGGTCTGGAGTCACCACCCTGCTCCCTAGTTTTTAGCTTTCTGTTTGGCTTGCTGGAAGGACTGACAGGAGGCAATGAGCGTCACTGGATGAGAAAGCAGACCTAGAAGGTACAATGCAGTCAAGTCACCTCTACATAGACACGACATGTAAGAAAAGGAGACAGAAGAGCCATTCCCCTGTGACATTCCCTAGCACACAGTAAAAAGTCCTAGTTCTGAGGCGGTGACTGTTTTCTCTGTGTGTGTTTCCCTAAAAGAGGCATGCCTGGGAACGGACAGGCTAGTGAAGAGCAGGTTAGACTACAGACAAGAACACTTCGGTTGCCCATCTCTCCCCTCTATCCCGCTCCAATTTATTCCCCCTGCCTCCGAAAAATCAGAACTAAAAGATCCAAAGCATTCGAGACGGGAAATGAGTAAGGCAGGAAAGAGGATGTGGTCTGAAAAAGAGTGGATTCTGGGGCTGAGCCAGAGCAAATAGGCAGTGCAGGTCAGAGCTGGGGGAAGGGGTCTCTTGGCAGAAAGGCAATCTCAGGGTCAATCAGCTTAGATTTAAAGTCAATGGCAGCCTCAGAACAAAACACCTTCCCAGGAGGCTGTCCTCCATAGAAGGGTGCAGAGCATGAAGCGCTGCAGCCAGAAAACAGTTTCTGCCACAGAAGGAAGGGGCTGGAGTTTTCCTCTTCACTGTTAGGGAAGGAAACAGCATGCACGGGGCCCTTAAAAACTAATCAGGGCACAGAGGAGAAAGTGGAAAGGGCCCGGGGTCCTGGTTCCATTCCCAGCACCATACCCAGAAAAGTGGAATATGCTAGAAGGCAGCTACAGGATAAAATACCAGCATTCACTAATGCCCACGGACACAGGAGCAAACAACGGTTACAGGGAGGGGAGACGGGTGAAAGCCAGAGGTACTCCTGAGCCCTCTAAGAACCACCGCAGAATGGCGGATGGAGAAACACCCCGCTTTCTCAAGTTTAAGGCTTCAGGGAAAAGACATCTGTTCTCTGTGGTATATAAAGACAAGCCTGGAAACATCTTGGGAGAGCAGGGAAGCAGAGCTCACATGACAGAGCCAGGCAAGAGCAGGTGCCAAAAGAGCACCACTCCCCATCTGCCGGACCCTGGGTGAAGCAGGCCCTGCTTGTAGAGAAGCCAAGCCATCCCATCTCACCGGGGCCGGACCTTAGGAGCAGAAATAAACAGTGGGAACTAGTGTGGGCAGAACAATCTGGATGTCTGGGGCTATCTTAAAAGTACTTCAAAACTGCCTGAGGGGCCCAACACAAGGCTTTACATGATGCAGGTGCCTGATAAAATGTGCTAACTGATCAAGACCAGAGCTCCTCAGCTGTGTGGCTCTGGGAAGATTCAAGATAAAATCTCTTGCCCTGAGGACTTCTATGTTAATAAAGTACTTTCTATTTTCCAGGCAACACGGTGGGATTCCCTACCCAAATCTAAGCACCAGCCAACAAGCAATGCCGATCTGTGTGAGAATAAGAGTTGGGGAGAAGTGTGAGTGTGTGTGTGTGTGTGTGTGTGTGTGTGTGCACATATACAAGAACAAGGAAGAATTTCCGTGCTTCGTTAGCCTGTAATGTTCACACTGACCTAGAAATCCTAGCAGTTCTAACATTTGGGTTGACTCAGGAGGGGTTAGGAAAATCCCAGGTGAATGATAATTGGATTATCCAGTAATGCCCCAGGGCCAAATGGCTGGAAAAGGCCAGGACAGTGGGGTCTGCTATAGTGAATGTGACATTACTTTTTTAAATCTTAAATTGAGAGCTCAGGCTGGCAATAAGATGGAACGGTTTAAACTGGGGCTGTCCTAGGAAAATTTCGGACATACGAGGATTTAGGTCGGTAGTTCACTTCACAGGAGATCCTCTGGGCCTAATATGCTAATGGAGGGGATTAAGGATCAAGGATGGGAAAAGTCGGAGGGAAAGCTGTCATTGATTTGTAAAGCAGGAATAAGAAGAAAGAGTCGGCAGACAGCGCTGGGAGGGTCGGCAGGCTACGTCTGGCGTGGGAAGGAAAGTTGATGGAAACAGCATTCGGCAGCTCAGGCTCCGGAGGGTCTCACTGGCACAAACTGGCACCCGACGAGGGAGTCGGGGCTCAGGCGTTCCGGCGGCAACTTCACGGGTTCGCATCCTGGCCGTGCACATTACCTGCCTCTCTCTGGACGTCAATTTAAACAGACGCTCACAGACTCCGGATTTAACGTACAGGGCCCGCAGACGCAGCATACCTTCGCTTGGCACGGGAGGGCGAGAAAACGCTCTTCTAAAAATGGAAGAGGACAGGCACGAAACAGCTTGTCCTTTCCCATCAATACACGGGGACCGGGAGGCCCGGGGCGGGAGCAGAGGCGGCCCGGGCCCTCCCCGGAGGCCGAGCGCGGCGACGCGGCCCACAAGCCTCCGCGAGGCCCAGGGCGGCGCCCGTTCCTGGCACGGCGCGATCCCTCCCCGCGGCAGCACTGACCTGTCCAGGGCCCGGCCGGGCCTGACCGGGCGGGGCCTACGCAGCCCCTCGGCCCGGCGCCGCCTGCAGCGGGGGCCCGGGCGGGCCGCGTCCTCCGCGCCGGGAGCCTCCGAGCCGGGGCCCGGGGCTGCCGCGGCGCATCCGACCGCAGGGCCCGGCGGCCTGGACAAAGGGCGCGGGGCGCGGGACCTGGCTGGCGGGCTGGCGGGTGGCCGGGCTGCGGCGAGCGCTCGAGGGCTGCGGCGCCGCGGAGACAATGCCGCGCGTCCGGGCCGGCTCCCGGGCCGCCTCGACCGGGGCGGGGCGTGGGCGGAGCGAGGGGCGCGGGGCGGGGCGGCGGCCGACGCGGCCCGCGCGCTTCCTTTGTGCGCCCCAACCCCGCCTCGCGTCCCCCGGAAGGCTCGGAGGCGGCCGGCGCGGGGCCCCTGGGGACCCGTGGCCTGTGACCCCCCGCCTCGGTGGCTCACTGTGGGGTCTCGGAGGCGAGTCTTAATGATTGAGCGTTAGTGCGTGTCAGGGCGAAGTGCACGCACCCTCTCCCTTATTGTCCACAATAACGCTCCAAGTGGTCATTATCCTCCCACTGGGAGCGAGGACCAGAGATGAAGTAATGACCGAAGGGACCCAGTCCTACCTCCATAAAAGGCGTAATCCCTACCGCCAGGTTTAATGTGAGGGTTAACTGATTTACAAATTGCCTGCAGTGCCTGCTGCGCACTGGGAGCCCAATAAATGTTAGTTTTCTGTCCTAAACACACCGTTTTAACTTGAACTGTCCTGGCAAAGCACCTTCACGCAGTAAGCAGTCTAGGAGCGCCGAGGGTGCGCGGACAGGGGCCGCAGCATCCTCAGACAGTTGCTGCTTGGTGGACACGTTTTCTATCCGCTGCACGCTTCTGTCTCCCCTTTCCTCACTCTCTATTCCTCCTCTTTCCCCGTTACTTTCCGAACTTTAAAACCTCTGCGATAGAGTTCAGGTCCCCTTTTCCTTCACTTAAACCTGCCCACATTTCAGCCTTCGCCCTTAACTCCATCCACTGCCCTGCCAGGAATGCCCTGTCCCTGCCTTTACAAGTCCAAGTCCTACCCATCCTTCAAGGTCGAAAGACCAGCAGTTGGCAGATTCTGAAAGGGGCCACAGAGGAAATACCTTAGGCCTTGCAGGCCATATGGTCTGTGTCCCAGCTACTTCAGCCTACTGTTGCTGAATCTGAGAGCTGCCATAGCGAACACGTGAGTGAGTGTGGCTGTGTTCCCACAGGGCTTCACTGTGAACACTGACATTTGAATCTCAGTCTTCCCACATATCGTGAAACAGTATTGTTTTGATCGTTACATTGGTTATTAGCCTGTGGGGCTGTACAAACGCTGGTGTTGTAATAGATGTAGCCCAGGGGCTATGGTTTGATAACCCCAGCTTTACGGCAATAGCCACTTCCGCTCTGACATCTACCCTGATAATCTCCACTTGGCAGTGACTTGTCCCTCTGTAACTTGGAGCACACTTACCCTAAGAGCCTTTCGTGGCACTGTCCTAATTGTAGCTTTCACTGTAACTTCCTGTGTGTTCTGCTGGGAAACCAGCAGACTCTAAGCTCCTAGATGGTAGGGAGCAGTCTTTATTTCTCTGGGCCTTACCATCCACCCTACAGCGTTTGTCCCCGAGTGGGCATTCAAACATACACAGTACGTGCAGCTGTCTGAGGCTCGGGTGGCTGGCAATTGCCTCCACTACACAAAGCTGATTCTCTTCGAAGATGGGACTTACAAACAAGATGCTTGTGTTGTGCTTATCATTTTGCTTGGATTTCAGAAAGTTCTGAGAGCCTTGTGGACCGAATAGAAAAAGCAAGGCAGATGCCGGCTGACTTAGGGGTTTTTGGATAACTGTACTTGAACAAAGAGTGTTGATTACTAGTGTTCTGGAGGCACTGCATGGGTCCTCAGGCAGAGCCCATGCAGCCGGTCCAGCAGCAAGTTGGTAAAAGATTGTATGGTGGAAGGGCCTGGACTGCTTCTTTCTGGGTTTTGTTCCTGCTTCTAGATCAGAAAGCATGGTACTGCTTATTCCTGTGACTCACCCATAGTCAAGATGTGCAGAAGGGTTATCATAATGAGTAACAGAATCGAGGTGCAAGAGATTCCTGCTCCACTATGGACTCTGCACCTTAGTTTCCTCTTCTTTAAAATGAGATTTAAAAAGTTCAGATCCCTGAGCACCATCATCCGGATTCAGGGAGGAAATCTATGCAAAAGCCTGGCAGAGAAAGTTCAAGGATAGCTTTATGAATGCTATTCTCTGGAAAGATGGGCCAAATTCACACAAGACCATCGAGCAGATGTAAGTGATTGCACTTTGGTTCAAAATACAAATAGTTCAAGTTGGTTACCAGGGAGACCTAGTAAGACAGCAGCTCCTGTCAAAGAAACCTCAAAAGCAGAACAACCCAGCTTCCTGGAATCCAGTTGGCACAACATCTGACCCATTAGCTATGTTCCCACTGGGTGGAGGAATGAAGGCATGGACCTGTGCGTATGGTCTGGAAGAGAGGGGTGAGGGAGCTGCCACACTCCGGGCTAGAGCCGGGGTGCCCTCCCACAGCTCTGTAACCTGGAGCAGCTCCTTCCTGGCTTCTGTCCTCCCTCCTAGGATAAAGAGGAGGCTGCTGCTTATCTCTCAGGGGTATCGTGAGCAAGTCAAGTGCTCAGAGCAATACTCAGCACATAGTAGACATTCAACAAACGTTGGTTCTTTATGATCAATCCACACACACCGGGGGAACAGACCTCTCTCTTAGGAAGTCAGTCCTGCCTTATGGAGGTGGTAGTTTTTGATGTTTGGAATTCATGTGTCTGATTTGGGGAGTTACACTTGAGGAGAATAAGTGAAAAGTTAGACCATAGATAGAGGAGCATGACTAAAAAGATGGGAATGTTTTATGGTGTTTTGGGGTTCGTTTGTTTGTTTTGTTTTGTTTGAGACATGGTTTCTCTGTGTGGCCCTGACCATCCTGGAACTCACTCTGTAGACCAGGCTGGCCTCGAATTTAGCAAGATCCTCCTGTCTCTGCCTCCCGAGTGCTGGGATTAAAGGCATGTGCCACCACTTGGCTGGGAATGGGGGTCTTGACATGTCATGGGGGGAAATCAGAGAAATCTTGGGTCTTTAGACCCTCTCTCCCTCTCCCTCGTCCCTTTCCCTCTTTTCTTCCCCTAGAGTCAGGACAAGTTTCTAAAAACACTATGCGATGGATTCTCACAACCAATGATGGCCAAGTTCAGAACAGCAGGTTCTGGCTTAGTTAGAAGAGGAACTTCCTGACAGAGTGGATCTATAAGGGAATGGGCCGTCCCCCCCCCCCCCCCTTTCTTCAGAGTTGGGGATGGAACCCAGGGTCTCACACTTGGTGGTCAGGTGTTCTACCCCAAGCTCAGGGCTGCTCTTTAGGAGTCTCTCACCCTTGCAAGCCTGCAAAAAGGGAATGGATAACCTCTTTCCATCCTCTCATTTCCTAGTGCCCTTTATCCGTATTCTTTTGCTTTCTTTTTCCTCGATCACACCCACACTCTTTTAAGAGTCTATTTAACTCCTATCTTGTAATTTTCTTTGTATCCCAAAGCATTTCTGCCTCCAAATCTTCAATTTCCAAGCTTTTTTCCTCTCGCTTTCCCCACCCCCACTCTCAGCACATGCTTAGCGTTATGACTGGAGCTGCCTCCCTGCGCTGTCAGCAGCCCTTGGCACAGGATGGCTCTGAGATCTAGGCCAAGATCACCGTGCGGACTGGCAGAGAGGAAGGCCAGCAAATGGATCGCTACAGAGGGCGGAGGTGCCACCGTGACTCTCCCACCAGGGCGGAGTGCTCCAGCAGAGTGTCCTGAAGCCCAGGCCATGGGAAGTCCACTTGTCGCTCAGATAGACAGATGGAGACCCCAGAGATGAGCACAGTTCCCTCAAAGATGCTTTCTGCGAGCCGAGCTCATTCTGAGTCCCCTTCTGGCTATCCTCTGAGGCCGTTCCCTTATCTTGGAGACTCCACAGTCCTCTGGCCACAATGAACCTCAAGACCTCCCTCTGACATCTCTGCTATCGGCTTGGCGCACATATACGCAGCATTCAATGGCAAAAGAGCTGCAGAGCCTGACTCTTCTTTTCCCTCAGATCCTCTTGCTTTTCTATTTTCTATCTTCTTTCTTTGTCCCTGGCCCGCGCCCTCACATTACCCCTATGTTCCCAGCTACCCAGCTTCTGTGTTGCTTCATTGGGTTTATGATGGTTTACCTCCCCTTCTGAATGCCAAGAAAAAGGTGCCAGGAAGTGGCAGGGAAGGCCGACTTCCTCCCTTCCCCCAACACTTCATACCGTGAGCTGGGCACTGCTGGATGTTGGGGCTCTTGGGTACAGGCAGGCCACTGGGCATGGCAGTGGTGATGGCTTGCTGGTGTGGGGACGGGCCTGGCCGAGTCACAGGCACACTCTTCTCCCCTGGCACCACTTCCTTCCAGTCATCGGGAGCACACTGCTGGGGCTGTCAAGGGGCAGGATGGAGACAAAACTCATGAATCACTTCTGCATTCTTGGACACTACCCTGGTTTCCACGGGTCCTGGGCAACAGGCAAAGATGTAAAGATTCAGCCTTGTCTAAGTCAGGGAGAACCCTCACTTCTTCCTGGGGATATTGAGAGACAATCTCGACATTTAGCCTACCCTGAAATACCCCAGAACCGGGACAGCAGGACTCTGACTGCGCTATGGGCTCCCCGCTGTTCCTGTGCCTTGAGATCAGCCTACTTACCACCGGAGAAGCAGGCTGCAACTGTAAGATCACAGCTGAGGTGTGCTGGAACCTTCGCTGGGGGGCATGAGACACACCCTCAGGATGTCCATTCTGAGACCCAGTGTCGGGTGTGGGTAGGTGGCACAGCTGACTGCTTCCTGGCTTGTGCAGATGGGCAGGAGGGCACTGGAGTGGCAGGGTAGGTGTAACTGGGCCTAGAGGCATGGCATGGGCTTCTGGGCTGGACTGTAGGGCCAGGCTTGGGGAGACTGAGGCAAGCTGGGGTTGGGACTGGACTTGAGGTACGGGCCGTGGTGGCTGTGGCTGCTGCTGGATCACAAACTGGGGCTGTGGGTGCTTCGATGATGGCTGTGGGAGGAGCTGGTGTGGCTGCAGTTGAGCATAAGCTGTGGGGAAAAGGGGGGGAACCAGATTAGACAGCATGGTCAACCTCATCTGCCATGTCCCTCTACACACAAATACAAACGGTTGCTAGGCCCGGGGTCTTCTGTTTTCCTCTCTGTTACCCTTCACATGGAGATTGGCCTGGCCAGCCAGAGCCTGGAAGCCCTTCTCTTCTCGCTTTTGATCTTCCTTTCCAGATGAGGAACCTCACCTTAGCAACTACCACGTCCCCTTTACCCAGAACTCAACTTAGTGCCTAACAGTCCATGTTAGAAATAAATCAGTTTGGTGTCCTGAGCTGGAGTTCCCATATGTTGACAATTTTCTTCCTTCCAAGTTGCCCAGGCTGGCTCTTTGAGGTAAGGATATCACATGTGTGGGTGTGGGTACATGTGTGTACGCATGCGAGGCGAGGTAGAAGTCCATACCGGGTAACTTCCTTGTCTCCACCTGACTGTTTCTGAGACAGGGTCTCTCGCTGAAACTGCTTGCCTAGACCGGCAGGCCAGTAAGCTCCAGGGATCTGCCTATTTTCATTCCCTCGGGGCTGGGTTTATGGATCCAAACCCCAGCACTCCTTTGCTTGTTTGTTTGTTTTTTAACGGATTCTGGGAATCCCAAATCAGATCCTCATGTTTGCCAGGCAGTCACTTTACTGACTTACCGTGTACCCCACCCTGGGATTCTTACAACCTTTTAGTAGTTCCTGTTGTGTTTTTAGCTTCTGCCTTATATGTGGTAATGACCCAGGAAATTCAGTTCAGAGTGCAAGCCCTACGACTGGCGAGCACCCAGGCCAGTTGAGAACATGAGCCGATTAGGTGAGTCTGTCCTACTTAGACACCACCTCCCACAGTGGCTGCCACGGCTGGAGAGCCAGTGAGTGGGTGTGCGAGGCAGACACGGAGGGTCAGGGCTGGACACTCACAGCCAGCTTCGTACGGCTGCATAAGGACGTGAGGATAGACAGACAGTGGGTTCAAGCTAACGTTTACAAGGAACCCAGAGACTCTGCAGCCACAAAGGTTTCAACACGGGGTGGGGGAGGTATATCCTTCCTTCAGTTTTGCCTCCTTACGTGCAAGTCTCTGACATCACAGCCCAGCGTGGAATTCCGAGCAGGTTGCTGATAGGAATAGAAAAGGAAGAACAGAAACAAGAGGTACTAGGAAGCAAAAGCAGAGCAGGCCTCCGTTACTGGTCACTGTGATCAGGGATACAGGGAATAAGACTGGCACGGCAGGCTCTTGTGGATGCTGAGGGATGGACCGAGAGGCTGGGGAGATCAGTGTGGATCTAAGGGGGGTGCGCTTGGCTTGAGGGGATGGAAGAACCTGCAAAACCCTGCCAGCAGGCATCTGGGGATTATACACTGTACGGGACTCCCGTCTAAGCCCTGTCTCTTAATCCTTCACTGGACAGCTAAGAGTTTAACAACCAAAAATGACTGTTCATCAGGCATTTTAAGGATAACTCTTGGTAAGGTGACTGGGAGGCACTGTGGGGCCATGCGGGGCCATCAGGCTGGAATGAGCTGTGGATAAAGATACTAGCCAGAGTCATTCCAGAAGCTGCTGTCTGAGGGAGAGGCCAGGTCTGGGGAGCTGAGGGCATCAATGGGTGGTGCTCTGCCACCTGCTGCCATGAGACCTGGACAAGGGCTTCTCCCTTTCAGTGTTTCAGTGCATCAGAGGTCTGGTCTAGGAGATCACCCAGATCTTCCAGCTCTACATCTTGGTGGAAATCATCAGGATAATGGTTTTAAAATGTAGGACTTATTGTAGCTGGGAGGATGGCTCAGTGGGAAAATTGCTTGCTGTGCAAGTATGAGAATCAGAGTTATGTGTCCACATCAATGACAGGGGTGAGAAGGGTATGGCAGTTCACCTATAATCCCAGCACTTGGGAGGTGGAGATGGAGTTCCTGCAGGAGGCTGGCTAGAGAGTCAGTCAAACTGGAGAACTTGGGGTTCAGATGAGAAGTCTTGTCTCAATATAGAAGGTGAAGAGTGATTGAAAAAGACACCCGGTACGAACCTCTGGCCTGCACACACATACACACACATGTGAACATTCGCATGCACAGAAAATTCCAGGACTTATGAGGTTGGAAAAGCAAGGTTGAAGATAAAAGGTTCTAACATCGAAAGACATAAAGAGTGCAGTTGGGAGACATAAAGAACACACACAGTTAGTTCCTGGCCACGAGGGACGCGGTTTTGACTTTGCCTTGTGCCCTCTCCATGACGCATTGCCTCGGCACAGGCCTGAAGTAGTAAGGCCCACCTGCCATGGACTAGAACCTACAGAGATGTGAGCCAAAGCAGACCTTTTCTCTTGAGAAGCTGACGAGTGCAGCTGTGGATCACAGCACGAACACACCAAGAGATCTGAAAAGGGAGTGCTGGCCTCCTGGCCCCTGTTCCGTGGCTCTCCTCCTATCCCACCCTCCCTCCAGACTGTGGCACTCCTGTGTAACTACGATTGTTACGGGACAAACGATGCCGTGTCTGTCCAAGCGAGGATGAAAGTTCATAAGGCTAAGCGAGCCCATAGATCAGAGGAGGAAAGGTATTTTGGGGAAGTGTGCATCATTAACCTTTTGAGGTTAATAAAAAGCAAGGACTAAGATTTAACTGCGGCATTATCCTGGGTCAAAAATCCCTTTGTTCAGCATATTGCAGTAACTTTCTATTTAGCCTTCCCGATTCTCGCTTCTTCCTGCTGTAATCCATCTTATGGACAGAGTTCTAATGAATCTCTCCAGTGTACAGATACAACCCTTGACTGAGAAGCAGCAAGGGCTCCCCTTTGTCCAAAGCCCTGGCATTCAGCATCTCTTTGCAGCATAAACGAATCTTTTATTTTTAATTATGCATCTGACCAAGCAAGCTTCACTGTTTACTGTGCAGCACGGGTACCTTTTAGTCCGGGCTAGACTGAACCCTAGTAATCCTCCTCTGCGTTACGCCATCATCGGAGCTCTTTCTCTGAACTGCCACCGAGGTTGCCCTACTCTGTGGTGTGTGCAGGGAGGCAGTACACTGAGCGAGAGTGGGAGAGCCCGGATTTGAATGCTAGCTCTGCCACTTCCCAGCGGCGTGACGCTGGTTAGCTCTGGATCTCTGTGCCATCGTCTTTAAAATTGGGTTAAACATGACACTAATCTCTTTGGTGGGCGGGATTTATGCAGCCCATTTTGGTTTTTCTAAAATACCTTGAATGCAGTAGAGGCTCAAGTAATGCTCGCTGACCGAGTGGCAGCGAAGTAGGGCTGCTTGTGTGGGGTCTGTTTCTTCCACAGTACTGGTTCTCTTCAGAGTCAAAATGCGAGTGGCAGGTATAATCTTTTGGACCAGTTTGCTCTCCCTTGGGAACCCTGCACCTGTCCCATCTTGCTCATTAACTTCTTGGATTAGCCTTTACTAACCCTGAATGACCTACTTCTGCCTTAAAACGGCATGTCGCAGTGCGCCTTTGGGGACCCAGCTGCAATCTTCTGTTCGCTGGAATGCATGCCTGCTTCAGTGGCCTCTGGCTTCAGGGTTTTAGAACAGGCTTGGTTCCCGATTTCTCCATTTGCCAGAACTCTTAGTTATCGGTGGCTTTTAGACACTTCTGTTAGACTCATTGGGAGGTAACAGAGCCTTGCTTAAATACGCATTTCGTTGATTCTTAAACACTGATCACCTTCCTCAAGTTTAGCATCTTCAAACTAGGATGCACGGGAAAGCAATGTCAGTTGAACGGCAGTGTGTTTCTTTCTAAGAGTCAATGATGGTGCAATCACAGGGATCTTCCATGGAATGAAAATTTGGGGAATACTTTTATATACATAAACCCTATCTTTCTGGCTAGACTGAATGCTTTTCTGAGCTGAAGACATACCTTTCTATTAACTGAGAAGACGTGCTTTCATTTAGTTTAAAAGGTGAGTTTTTTCATATTCTGCATAGTCCTACATGGCATATCTACCTTTGTAGATACTCAGAGACTATCTGCTGCCAATCATAGTAAGATCAATGCATTCCTGCCCTCTTTAAGGCCCTGGCAGTTTGATAATGGGGGCACTGAAGAGAGGCTTTTACTACTGAAGCCACAATACCAGAAGAAACCATACCCGAAACCCTATAGCCAGGGTGGATCTCATTTGTGAAATATAAATGCACAGAAATCTCTCAACTCATCTTATTTCCTTTTAAGGATGTGCTGGAGGGTCCATCGCTTCCAAGAAACCCAGCAGGTTGGTTCCATGAGACATGAACCCCAGCTCTGGAAAGCCTCACCAAGCCTTTCTGTTATGGCATAGGGGCCTAGCAATGCTGGGGGGGGGAGGAAGAGTACACACAAAACTAAACAGCAAACAGTAGAGCCTCTGAAATCAGGTCCTAGATCAAAGGAGAGACTCTCAGCAATGCTCAGCTTCCTGGCTTGTCCCCCAACTCTGCCTTGTCTCCTTAGAATCTAAAGAGGCCAATCCACTGCTTCCAAACCGGTATATTGGTAGTGACAAGAGGAGGAAGCACTGGCATGGCCCCATCAGCCCTGGTTGTATCTACTGCCAAGGTCTGTCAATAGCAGGCTTCTGTTGGTCCCAAGGCTCCAAGTATGCAGGCAACAGTTCACTATCCAAGAGATTTCCCACTCCAGCCTGCAGGCTGGCATCTGCCCTTGCACTTCTAGATTGTGGACTCACAAGATCAAGGTTGGATGCTCGTGGAAGACAAATGGAGTATGTTTTTACTAACCACTGCGCTTCAAGATTTAGAAAGTGAACACAGATTTTCGATGTCCAGTCACTGAGCAAGCATTTCCCCAACACCTACTACAGACCAAGCACACACTCCCTGAAGACCGGTAAAGAGCATTTAGTGGTCTTGCCAGATGGTTACCAAGCATTCCACAAAACACTATGACTCATAGGGCTCACCAAAAAGTTCCCCTTAGGTAGCAGGCTTCTTACAGGCCACTGGCTCCCTCCCCTCCCCTCTGGCTGCCACTGAGAAGCCTGGAGGGAATGAGTCCCCAGAAACCGATGTTGTATTGCTTGAGGTCTGTCTGGAAACCGAGTGTCCCTCCCTACCTGCGGAGTGGAACTCTCAGTAGCCAGATCAGACGGTAGGCAGAGTCTCTAGTGCACTTTGGTAAATGAGACAGAATCTGAATCCCCACAAGCACGAGGATTCAGCTTTGGAAGGACACGGGCAGCTTCCCAGAAGATGGGTTAGCACAATCCAGCCTTTGAAAGATGATGGCAAGAGCTCAGCACTGAGGAGGGTTAGCTAGGAAACACTGGGCACACTGGGCGACCTGAAAGGCGCTCCGGACAACTCAGGCCCAGGGGACTTGTCGGAAGAGGCCTGGAAGAGGAGACTCTGTCGGCGTGGGTCTAACGGTGGCCTCGCTTTCCATCGAATGCTCATCTCCTGAGATGCTTGTGTGGTCCAGCTTTCAGGGAATGACTGAGACTAAAGCTGTTAAGGATGCAGCTCCTTCACCGCGGGAGCACACAGGGATGCTCTCCAGCGATGTGTTCCCTCCAGTTCCCTCTATGCTTGGGTCAGCAGCAGTTTGCCAAAGGAAGGAGAATGAAGAGAAATCCCTGTAAGAGGTTAACCAGGTATAAAAACAGGATTGCCACCAAGGGATACTTTTTGGTGGGCCCTGTGTCCTCAGGCCTGTTTGGCAGCCATACAGTGAGACCGCCAAATGCCCCAAGTACAAGTCTTCTTGCTAAACGACTTGGAGCATGAGAAGAAAACCTGGTGCTTTTGCTCCACCCTACCCGAGGCAGAAGGTGCACTTCAGAGCTGCTAGAGGCATGAGTTTTAGAGTCAGATCCAGAACGGAAGTTTGGCTCTACCTATTGGCGAGGCAACCTTAGATAAATCGCTTACCCTCCTGGATCTTGACCTCCTGTTTCGTCAGTGTTGGTGCATACCATATAGGGTAGGGTTAGCATCAAATAGAATCTTATATTTAAAGCACAAAAAAGTCACCATTTTTGCTCAATGCTTAGTACATAGTAGATGCTAGGAAAGGTGGCTGTTCTTAAATATTCTCTGCTGCCTGTATATTGCTTTGGATGTCTTAAGTAATTTTTATAACTTGACTCTAATTTATTCCTAACAGTAAGCCTACGAGAAGTGCTCTCATCTTACAAGCAAGAACTGAGAGGAGTTTCCAATGACATCCCCCAAGCTGAAGGTTGAGGTTTCTGAAGCTGACAGATGAGGCATGGTGTCTTGCAAATAAAAGATGCCCCAAGGAGCCCCAAGCTAAGGCTGAGCAAATAACATGTCAGCGAGCTTAAGTGGACACAGCAAGCCCACAGGGGCTCTCCATGGGCTGTTGAGAACTTTGAAAGTGACTCTGGAGGGAAATGAGAAGGGTGTGATAGAGAGAGGGCAGATGGTAGAAGACACATGACAGACAGACAGGCGACGTCAGTTACAGGGGAGTGAGGTAGGAGAAAAGACAAGAGCATATTTGCTTGGCTGTAGCAGCCAGTCAGTTTAAGAGATCCATTGTAGCCGGGCGGTGGTGGCACACACCTTTAATCCCAGCACTCGGGAGGCAGGCGGATCTCTGTGAGTTGGAACCCAGCCAGATCTACAGAGTGAGTTCCAGGATAGCTAGAGTTACATCAGAGAAACCATGTCTCAAAAAAAGAAGAAGAAGAAGGAGAAAAGAAGAAAGAGGGGAAGAAGAAGGAGAAGGAGGAGAAGGAGAGGAGAAAAACAAACAAACAAACAAAAAAGAAATCCATCATAAGCATGGTAGTCGGTATGTGAGCAATGTGGGCAGGGTCAAAGATCCCACGGTCAGAGTTAGCCCATCAGCAGTCATCAACAGGTCACACAGTAGGTCCTTACTATGGAGTGGGGCTTCTAGATGGCCGGGTAGGAAGGAAAGACAAAGTGAAGGTATATGAAGGGAAAGGAGACAACAGTATTTGAGCAAAGGCTGTGAGTACCATGCCTTGCGGACCATCATCCCGTTAGCTGGCTCTGAGTGAAACAGAAAGCCAGTCCGGAAAACCAGGGAGTCCGGCTGGATGGTTCGAAGGATGAGACACAGACATGTACTGTGAGCTTTCTCTGTGTTGGGGCACTCAGGACTGGGGCGTCCCTCACTGCTGTCTGAGGTGTTCCATGCCTGAAATTTTCATTTGCAAAGTGCAGCTCAGATTTCTACAACCTCTCGGAGAATTTCGGCTCTTGTTCAGCTCTGTGACTCCCACGGTTTGGCATAGTGGTGGGCATAAAATAAGCGTCACATGGACATTTCTTGAGCTGAACTGAACAGTTGAAGAGACAGAGGAAAATGATTTGGGGGTGGCGGCTGATTTGGGATGGCAGCCATGTCCTCTTCCTTTGTGAAATAGGATACTCTTCATTTGGAGATGTGCTTATACATAAAAGAGATGTACATTGCAATCGGGTTTCTCTCTTTCTCGGCACACAAACACCCATATGGACACACATATGTAGGCACCTGTGTGTGTGTGTGTGTGTGTGTGTGTACCCATTCATACCTGCCCATGCAGTGGAGGGTGTTAAGCAAAATGCACCACCTTCGCTGATACCCGATGGGTTCAGGATTTTCCCTGAACCTAAGAAAAGATTCTTCATAACTTAATTTGGCCAACAGTGGGATAGTTGAAATAACTTTCAAGGCCGGTTCTATGATTTTAACATCAAAATCACTGGCAGTTTGGATCTGCAGCTAGATAACAGGTCCACCTGTGTGCTTAACTGTTTATTGCATTCTTTCAGGGAAAGTGTGAGCCACTAATTTGGCAGCGGCTTAGGGAGGGAAATACAGTACTCAAGAATCCTAGAGCCAGCAAGCATCGCTATGCCCAGCCTATCAAAGATGGAAATCTCTGCGCCCTGACACAAACTTCTGTGATAAAACAGCTGTGTGTCAGGCCTGCCCATCAGAAGGTTCTCTCTCTGGGCTGAGACCTGAGGTTTGAGGAGACTAAACAAAGGCCTGGCATCAGGAGGTAGGACTGAGAGAAAGGGCCCAGGGTCTTCAGTGGCCTGACACTCCTTTTTGTAAGGGTACACACTCCTGATCAGCAACTTTCTCCTCACCTTTTGGGTCTGAATTACCCAGAGCTCAGAGTTTATCACCTAGAACGATGGCGGGAAGGATCAAACCTCCTAGTTAGAGCTGCAGCCGGGCTCCCTTATCTTGGTTGCCCCAGAGGCTGGGCTCATGGGACCCTCTGCCCATTTTCTTCTGCCCTCCATGGTCCAGTCCTCCCAGCTCTGAGAAGGGCAGGGCTGGACCCTTTGCCTTCCCTTCCAAGGCCCAACATCTTAGGCTCTGCTCTCCTGCCCTGCCTCCCCTCCCCCCATCCACCCTCTTTCAGGGCATAAGGGACCTCTTCTATTTGCACAGCCTAAAGAAGCTGGTTGCCAAGGTGACAGGAGCAGGAACAGCAGGGCGCTTGGCATGGGGGAGGGGCTTTGCCCCCAAACAGCTGTCAGTGGGAGCAGTCCCAGCTGGGGCAGGAGGGCTTGCCTCTCTAGAGGAAACACCCCCAGGGAAGACACATTCCTCTTTGCTACTCTGCCCCTGCCCCCCACAAGTCCCCGCTGCTTACCTTCTTCCCTGGGCTGCCAGCCGGCTTTAAAAAAAAAAAGCTCCCGTAACAAAACAGACCCCCCTTGCAGCTCTTTCCCTCTCCAGTGCACAGGGCTTTCTCACAAGCACAAGCATGTCTGCTTGGCTCTCCCTCATTCACCCCTTCCTCATTGACGCACAGTGGGTTGGCTGGGCAGAGGGCCAGCAGTCACCTCTGCCGGAGGAACTGTGCAGCCTGACAGGTGCTGCTTTGCTCTGTGCCCCACCCCCATCAGGTTGAGGGAATTATTTTAGTCTTTTTGTTCCTCGGGCCCAGAGAGGCCCAGTGGCTCCTAAGCCTCCCTCCAGCTGCCTTCCTTTTGGGAGGTGGGAGTAGAGGAGTGGAGAGGCTTATGGAGGGGAAGGGTGAGAGCCAGGGAAGAATGGGCCAGACAGTGGGAGGCAGGAACAATGCCAAGCCCACTGATATGTGTCTCTGGGGAGAGGGTCTTTGTACTCCTCAGCATACAGCTGCTCCACTATGCCGACTTGTGTGGGGCCACTGGTCTCCAGTCTGCATCACACACCACACCTTTAGTCTCAGACCACACCTAGGCCCCTGGCCCTCAAGCCTGCCGTTCACTGTTATTTACCTTTCCAGGGGTCTCCAGGGATCGAGGACAGAGTGGCTCTGCAAACCCCAAATCTCAGACCCCGCTGCCTCCCCCTCCGGCTCCTTGAGCTTTGAGTTGGAAGAGGAAAGGCAAGGAGGCCCCAAATTACTATAAGAACCATGGGTGGCCTTGGTTCAGGAGCTGAGCGTACTACCTGCGGGTGGGATCTGGTCCTGTGCTGACTACCTAAGTGACTCTGGGGGGCTGTGGTAGTAAGTTCTCGGGGAAATTTCCCTGGGCCTCAGCTAGTGAAAGGGCTGTCTCAAAGATAGAGAGAGAAGGGGCATGCACAGGCTGTCCAGCACGCCCTCCGACGCAGGATGGACTGTCCCCGAGTATATGTCCTGTCTCACTCCAATGCCCTGGAGATCCCAGAGATGCCAGCAGCCTCAGGAGAAACTCAAAACTGTTGAACAATCCTTAGAATTTGGGGCTGGTTTCGATTTAGAGAGAAGCTACATTTTCACCTGGACAGGAATGGGACTCCCAAAGGTCCCGGGTCCTGAGATTGCTCCAGCTTTGGAACTTAGAAGTGAGGCTTTGGCTCTCCCTTCAAGGCTCGGGGATCTTTTTGGGAAAGGATGAGGAAAGATGGCTAGAGCCAGAGATGATGGGTAACTCCAAGTTAACAGCATCTTCCAGACGCAGCAGGGCTAATGCCTGTTTGAGCTCACAGAGACCGTGGCAGCACACATGAGGCCGGCACAGGTTCAAGCCAGACAGGGTCCTCGTGATGAGGGAGGAGTGGACATGAGCTCCCACTCCTAAGAAAGAAGCTATCTGCAACTGATACCCACTGGCAAAGGAAACGCTGGTGTTCTCCAATAGCATCTCCCTGGGTATGTGAACCACGCGTTAGGGTAGGTGCCAGGCCGAAGAGTAGTTGGCTGACACAAAACAAAGTCAATGGCGATCTTGTAGAATTTTTATCTCATTTTCCTTTGCTTGGGCATTTTTTTCTGTCTTATTGGTCTTTGCCTTGTATATTTTGATTCTCATTTTTGATGTGTGTTTCTTGTTTTTTGGTTTTTATTTGCTTGTTTTTTTAAGAGGGAGAAAGAGAAGTTGAGTGGGTAGGGGCTGGGGAGGATCTGGGAGGAACTGGGGGAGGGGAAAAGAAGATCAATATATTGTATGAACATTTTTTTCAATAAAAACATTTAAAAATATAGTTGAAATTCAAAAGAAGAAGAGGAGGAGGAGGAAAAAAGAGAAGGAGGAGGAACAGCAGCAGCAGCTTTGGGACCCTAATTCCAGCCTAATGGTCTGAATACATGTGGCTCCCCCTAGTCTGGTCCCTCCAGAGTCTCATGTTCTTTCTCCATGGAAGAACAAGGCTGGGGCAATCCCTGGAAAAAGCAGTGCCAGGCAAGAGGCAGACTGGGAGCCTTGGGGCTTAACAAGGACCTACGCAAGGCAGTTAACAAGGCAGTTAACCTGTCCTTTGTCCTGGGTGATTTCTGAAGTCTCCAGACGGTGAAGAAATGACTCATACTCTTGGGCTTGACCCCTGCTTCCTTCTGCCTGCCTGGGATAACCTCCTTGGTCTGCCCGGCCACAAATACTCATGCTTCAAGATTGGGGCTCCAGCTGGCTGTGTGGGCACATACCTGTGATCAACCTCAGTACCAAGACAGGAAGATAAGAGTGTCTGAGGCTGCCCTGGGCTACATAAAAAGACTCAGGGACTGCTTCCTCTGAGACACAGCGCCTCGGACCCATCTCAATGACTTGGCCACTTTGGACCTACAGTGCATTAAAAACCTGAATGGATTTGGTTGTACACCTGACTCCCGTTTAACTTAACTGTATATTCTCTTAGGCAAGAATATACAGTTGATCTATTTTTTTTTCTTTTCTACTGACTTTGGGGATCAAAACCATGTCCTCACATAGTATAGGTGAGTATTATACCACTAAGTCACACCCCAGCCCTGATCGTCTTGGTTTTCATCTAGTGACAGATTCTCAAGAAAAAGTCAAAGATCATGTAGACTCTAGGAGATTCTAAGTGGTGTGGTGAGTACAGGGACAGTGGCCTTCTCAAGGAGCTGACCACAAGGACTGTCTTTAATCCAAGCAGCATGCTCCTTGCTATATTTATTCCTGTGGTCGAACCGCTTGCTCTTGTTCCTTAGATGGGAGTCTGCTCCCAGTGCTCTTGGCAGATTTTCCCATTAAAGACTGCCTGTGACAGTCAGTCCTGGGAGGTCGAGGGGCAGGGAAGGTGGCTAGCCAGAGAACTCTGATTCATCTCCACTTGCAGAATGTGCCCCCAAATGATCAGCTAATTAGGTTTTCAATCTTCTACTCTCAAGTGTGGGGATCCCTGGCAAGTCTTCCCTGGCTCCTCTCCTCCAGGCAGAGTGGTCCCTCCACACTCCTACGGAGCTCAGAGCTTCGACAAAGAACTGGCCACAGTGCCACCTACCTTGATCTCCCTGGCCTCTGCAGGCTCAGAGGAGGCACCATGTCTGGCGCACATTAGTTAGCCGAGGTCTGCTGAAGGATGAGAGAGTTGGCTTCCTGCCTCCCTTCTCCCCATGTGGCTCTCACAGCTCTGGCCAGCTACATGCCTTTCACTAACTTTGGGAATCTCAAAATAGTCCAACTACCAATCTCTACCCATTCAGGGCTAAGACTGGCTCCTAGAGCTGTGGTTGCGTCATTGAGAAGAAAGACTGGCTTATCCTTAACAACGGGGCTTCTCTCCTTAAAGGCAGGCTAAGCATGAAACAGAGTCTGAAGCTGGCAAACACCCGAGGACTGGAGAGGAACCGGAGAGGCTGCTGTTCTGATACGCACACGAGAAGGACAGTTATGAAGGTCCTCCTGACCCACAGCCCAGATCTCATGTCCTTGGGGCCTTACCTGGTGCAATGAGGGGGTGAGTAGCCACAGCAGGAACTGTCCTGCTGAGCCCAGGCCGGCCCTCCATGTTCCCCGGCATGCTGCTGCCACCGTCTCCTTTCTTGAGTGGCTCTGGGACATTGTCAGTTACACCAGGCTTGGTACCTGCAGGGGAACCCTGAGCCGAGTTCCTGCCCTGTTGCGGGGCAGGCAGAGGTTGGCTACCGCTGGGTGTGGGTTTCAGGGCCAAGCTGGGCAGAACAGGCTGGGTGGGGGTAGGGCCCGAGGCTGTGGCCGCTGGCGTCTGCTGTGTTCGGAGGGTCAGGTTCTGTACCTGAAAAAGAGGGGCTTTGAGAATCCAAAGCGTGTAGGCAGGAGCAACACCAACACGCATGTGCATGTGAGAGGAGGTTTGGGTGGATTCAGGACTAGTCAAACATGAAAGTGGGTTGGAACAGGAGCGAGTGAGAGAAAGAGACAGAAACAAAGAGACAGCGGACAGAGATACACACGGGGTGGGGGCTAGTCAGGGGCTGAAGGAGGAACCAGGAGCAGGTGGAGTTTGTAAAGAACACAGGAAGTTTGGCTAGTGATCAGAACTGAATGCTGAGGCTACCCCACTGCGGCGGACAGAGACAGGAGGCTAGCATCTTTCCTTTTACTACTCTGTCTCCTCTCTGATACTATCAGGACTGGCTGCATACCACTAAGGAGAGGCACAATGTGGAAGAAAGCCAGAACGAAAACGACAGGCAAGGCCACCAGGCAAAGGATAGGCTTGCCCTCCCAATCAGGTTCACGCCAGGCATTTCCAAGACAGCGGCCTGTTCATTCATCCCGGTCCCTGGTGCCCTCTGCTGGACATATGGAGACAGTGCCGGACTCATGACCTAGCTTCTCCATCCTTGAGCTCCAGTCCCCATTCTGGAGATAAGTTGGGGAGATGGAGTAAAAGGTATGTTCTCAGCTTCCCACTGGCTTCTCACACAATGGTAACCGTGTGCTGCAGCAGAAGGCAGGAGGCCAGGACTCATCCTGTACCTTCTCTCAGCGTGCCTCTTACCCCAAACTCTACCCCCCCAGTGCTGGCTCATGGAAGCCTCAGGGCACTAACCGCCCTCTGCTGCCTACGATTTTGAGAAGGGCCAGACAGAGCCAAGAGGTGCTGAGGACAGCTGGGTGGGAATTAAAGATGGAGCCCAGGGTTGTTTTATCTGCTTCTTAGAAGACTCCCACCACCACCACACCATCAGCTGCCTGTAGCCAGCCTCTGACCCTCTAAGAGCTGACCACCCCCTCTCCCCACCCTTCCAAAGCCGGGGATCCTCACCTGGGCAGGGGTAGGGGGCCGAGCAGGGGAGCCAGCGCCGAGCTCAGGCTGCACTGTGGCGACGGTGGCCGTGGGCGTGAAGATGAGCTGAGGGGACAAAGGAACAGTACGGCCTAGGCGCCTAGCTACCTGCACCGAGTTACCTGGCCCGGCCTGGAATCACAGGGAACGAGGCGCCTTTCACCTGCCCAGTGTGGGTTCAGCCACCACAGGATAGAGCAGATTTGCCAGGGAACGGGTGTGAAGACAACTAGGCACGGAGCCAGGAGGAAGCAGGAAGCCCAGAGACACCAAAAGTCTTAAAGGGCTTGGGTATGACGAACCAAGTCAGACAGTAAGGGAGTGGGGTGCAAGAGTCCTATGTGAGGGGCTCATTCTGAGGGACCCTGGATGTTCCCAGGGCTCCCTCAAGTCACCGTCTCCTCCACATCCTGGTGAGAAGATACCTTGGGCAGCTGGTATTTTCCAAGTCTAAGCTATCTCTGACCCCAGGGCTAGATCACAAGATTCTCTTTCAGAAAGGATCAAATCAGGTGTGTACAGTGGTCACTTTCTAGTCAGGGTTTGGATTCAGCAGAGGTGGGGAGGGGAGTCTAGAAGCAGCAACAGCAGAGGAAGGAGGTGGCCTGGAGCTATGGTGACTGTGTCTCATCTGGAGGGTGTAGGTGATGAGCCATCGTCGGCTGGCACCTTGACCTCTGTGTGGCTGTCTCTGCACGCATGTGGATAAGCTGGTGTCTGAGCAGGGGCCTTCCCTTCAGCTCCGTGGTGATGAGCTGGCTCATGCCCTCTGAGTACATTCTCCTCTTAGGGGACAGCAGACGGGCATCAGGACCCCAGTGGGGGCATTTAGTCAAGGAGAGTGTGGCTGCCCGTTGGCTGGGGACGTGGAAGTGCACCGTGTGCTGTCTGAGGCATCGCCTGGGAAGGGGAAGCTCAGAGCTAGGAAGGAAAGTGTGGGCACCAGATTAGGAAAGCTCTGAGTGTGATGCTCTGGCTGGGTGGGGCTGCACTATCTTCAAGATGATGCATCCAGGGGCAAAAGAGAACGTGCTCCAGCATGAGGAGCATGGGCTAGGACTTGGCGATCAGAGCCCACCATGGTTATGTGGTTGCTTCCCAGTCTGCTATTGTCAAACCTCAGGACCGCTTAGGGGCAGATGTGAAGGAGGAATACAGACATGCTGGTGCCAGCCCCTTATTTTCTGCACAAATACACTAGGCTGGCCCTAAGTAGGATGGGGCAAGCTGAGAGGGCCAGCTGGCCCGAAGCTCTGCCTCCTCGCTATCGGACTGTCATGGGAGCCAATCTGGAGCAGTTAGAATCATCTTTGAGTTCTAGCACCGTCTGGGCATGTGTCCTGCACTGTCTACCTAGTTAGTTCTGAGGCGTTTCTGAGGTTGATAGCTCTCTCTCACTCCAGGAGAGGAGGGAACAGAAGCGCTGTGGTGATTTTCCCAGGTTCCATCTTGGACCTGACCCTTCCTGAGCTCTAGGCCTCCCCACTCAGCCTTTGGGGTTGCTCCATCCCCTTCTCTCTCTCCTGGTTCCCGGTGTTCTCTGCTGCCTTCTCCCAGCTCCCACCTTCCCTGACTGTGTCCCCGCAGTCTGGGATCACACACAGGTAGTACATACTCACCATCTGTGCCCTGAGATACATCTGCGCGCTTGGCTGGCAGTCAGGGCGGGAGAGGACGTGTTGCCCAGGAGCACGGCCTGTTGGGCGAGGCCCGAGGCTGTGGCTGAATTGACACTCTGCGCCCGGTTGATGAGCTGGGCTGTTGCAGGGGAGGTTGCCAGGTTGAGCTGATGAGACAGACGTGCACATTAGAAAACAGGAGGCCGGGGGCCAACAGTGTCCCTCCCCGCTCCATTCCTTGCCTCCCTCTTCTCCTGCTCTGAAGCCGATGCCGTGGCCCTCTAGGACCATCTCCTGCCCTGGGCTCTGAGTGCTTCCTCTAACTCTGCCCCGTCTCTGGCTCGGATACACAGCCGCAGGGAGGACCCTGTGGTACAAGCGGAGAGTTAGCCACAGTCTTGACACCAGAAAGATGATGAGGTGTTAATATGAGAGCCAGAAAGAGCGCGTGCGTCTTTCCCCGGCAAGAGCGACAGATCCCAGTTATGACCATACATGGCTAAGGACTCCCCTCAGCTAGACCCAGGGGCTAGGGAGCGTCTCAGGCGGGAGCGAGTCCACGGGTGTGGTCTCTGCCTGCTACTCCCACGTACTCACCGAAGAAGACTGGGTGGGAGCCTGTGAGGGCACGCCGCTGCCGGAAGTACTTCCTTGTCTGTTGGCCACCAGGCTTGCCTGCAAAAGAACAACTCTGGTCACTAGTGCCTTCCACCTCAGTCATTCACTGACCCCTGTTTACCAGGGAGAGGACATGGATCAGGAGAGCAGCCCCTAGGGCCTAACCCCATTTTCCTCACCCACACGGGCCTTCAGCCATGGTCCTCGCCTCCTCTCTCGTAGAGGACCAATAATGACAGAGTCTACCCGGAGGAGCCAACTGAGAACCCTGGGTAGGCACAGCACAGACACTGAGAACTCTGATGTTCAGCTGGTCATCGCCACTGCCCAGCAACCAACTCCAACTCTCTCCAGACCTCCACCCCACCCACTCCGTCCATGAGGTTGATGGTACTGCACGAGAGTTTAGCACACAGGAATGTCCAGGCTGCTCCTCTTCTCTGGCCCAACTGCTTCTCGGACTGAGGTTCAGTCTCAGTGTTACTCCAGCAGAGAGAGCTTCCCTGACCACCTGAAGCAGGTGGCCTCCTGTCCTTCGGTCGCCACGGTCCATTCTCTTTTACAGTGGCATCACAGCACAGATAAAGGGCTTGCTTACTTGCCCCAAGGAGACAGGGTCCACCGTGCCCTCTGTGCCTGACATTAACTTTGCACACAGAAGGTGCACAAAAGATTGTGACAGGTGAAGGAACGGACCCACGGGTGAATGTTACGTTTCCCTCAACGGAAGGACAGAGCATCACCGGACAGGCAGGCTTTCCAGGCAAGCCTTTAAATGGGCTCACTTGGCACTTCCTGAGCCAGCAGGCGAGAAGCCAGATGTCCCGCTCACCAGCAGTGGGCCTTGGCGTCTGTTTCTCACCTGCTAAGGGACACGTGACAACAGTACCCTCTTCTTGGGGGCTTTGTGGGGACTCTGAGAGGAACTGGGGCTACGGGCCTTGCTTCCTCTCTCGTATCACTCCCATGTTACAATCTGGACGCCAAGGGGTCACCCCGGTAACTCGCCTGCTGCACGGCCGCCAGGCTCTGGAGCTGCGCGCTGCTGAGATGCTGCTGCTGCAGGGCCGCTGTCTGCAGCATGAGGTGCTGCTGCTGTGCAGCGTACATCTGCTGCAGGTACTGCGCCGCGGTGCTGGGCTGCCTGTGCAGGGCCTGCTGGATCACCTGAGAGGATTGCCGGGGGGAACAGGAGTGTCAACCGGCCACACCGTGTGTCCCCTGCAGTCATGGCCCCCGGCCCCGGCTGCCCAGAGGAGGACCACTTCACAGAGTTTTACACCTGCCTCTCTCATCTGTCTGACCCCTGTCCTCAGCTCCTGCCTGACCAGGGTGGGGGTGCGGGGGGTTGGGGGGGCTCTCCCTCAGCTGCCGGTACCCCACTGCTCAGCCTGTTCCTTGGGAAACACAGCCTCCCACGCTGAGTCTTAGGCTGTACACTTGTTTTCAAGAGCAGAAGAGACTGGGAAGGAAAGGCAGATCACAGGAGTCATCAGTAGCCAGGAAAGTTGACTAATGTGAGGGCAACTGCCTCCCTAGAAGGCCGACCTGGAGCCCCTCCCAGGGTCTGTCTTCAGCCTCCTCTCATCCCGAGAGGCCTGCCAATCCCCAAGAAGGCTTTTGTGGCCTCTGGGAGCACACCCATACCACAGAAGAGACATACTGGCTTTGCCTCTTCTCCCTCTTCTTTTCTCTCCTTTCTGCCTCCCGAGCAGCAGTCTATAATAGGCTAGTCTTTGTTCCTCCCTCATTCCCAGGACTAAAAAGAACTAGAGACATTTTTCCTCCCTTCTTGGTCTTCTCTTCCATGTGATGTCCTGCATGGGCCCCAGCCCTGCCCTACTACTTCGGGCCCTGATACCCGTGCAGGCTCTGGTCCCAGGGTTGCTCCTGATCAGCAGCGACAGGCAGAGAGCCTCTGGTGAGGGTCTCTTCTAAGTGGCTCTGGGACTCTTGACTTTGATTTTTGGGGGTCTGTTCTAACAGGCTGATGTCACAGACCCTCCACGGGCTCTGGTGTTCCCCAGGCCCTCACACTCCAATGCACGCATTTCCCTGATTCCTCTTCCCTTCAGTGTACTCTACTGAGACCTGCATACGTGAACTCCATTCTTTCTCTCCCTTTGTTCTCAGTTTCATTTGTTCTTACTCCCTTACTAGGCCTAATTCCTTCAGATTCCAGAAAGTGACCTCCCAGAAGTCCCCTAGGAGCCACTGAGTTTCTGTGACTCCTCCTTACCAAGGGTGACTTTAACTGGAGAAAGGAGAAACCCCCAGTGGTTCTGCCTGGGTGCTGAATGCAGAGACCCACCAGAGCTGAACTGCCAACGGCCTTTTGCCTAGAGTTCTGGTGAGTGGCAGGCGGTGGACACATTCAACCCAGATGCCGGACACCAGACCTAAAGACTCAAGTGTGAAGGGATGGGAGACAGGCTGGGAGTGAGGACAGGGTGAGAACAGGAAATGAACTACAGTGTGAAGCAGAGATAATTGGGAGAAGAGGCAGTCCAGAGCATCTGGCCTGGTCTTTACAGAATTTCCCATGCTTCCCACTTTCTGCTGTAGCTTCTCCCCTGTTCTCTCTTCTGGGCCCAAGACCAATGCAGGATGAGGTCACTTGTCTAGTTTATCCAAACTGTAACAGTGGAGTTACTTAAAGTAAATATTCTCAATAGTGGTTTCTCTAGTCTGCCCTATTTGCAAGGAAGCTCAAACAGATATTATTGTGGATAATAACAAATGTAAATGCTGTCTGCTTGAGGCTCCTGGATAACTGTTAGGTTCTTTTCCCCCCTTTTGGTTTAAGTCATTACCTCCTCTAAGGCTGTTCTGTCAGGTGTGGACCTGTGCCTAACAACAGCCATTTTCATAACTAAAGAAGATATATGTGGTCAGCCATTGTTGGTACGTGCCTGACATCCCAGCATTGAGAAGGTGAGGCAGGAGGGTCACTATGAATTCTAGGCCAGCCTGGGCTGAACAGTGAGTTCCAGGCTGGTCTGGGACACAGAGTTAGACCTTGTCTCAAAATAACTACAAAGATTGTTATGTGAAAAATACCCAGCCCAGTGCCGGGCACACGCCATGGCAGGTGGCACTACACGGTCACGGGCACACTGTGGAACTGCGTCTAACTCTCTTCACAGGCAGCACTTGGCAAACGCTAGGGAAGAAGTGATAGAGCCTCAAGACAAAGAACTGTCTGGGGACACTTGTCTTTGGAATATTAAATGTGTGTGTGTTTATGTGTGTGTGTATGTGTGTGTGTGTGCATGTGTGTGCATGTGTGGGCATAGCACATGCATGTGCGTGTGCATGCATGTGTGTGTGTGTGTTTGTGTGTTCATATGTGCATGCATGTGTGTGTATGTGTGTGCATGCATGTGTGTGTTCGTATGTGTGTATATGTGTGCATGGTACATACATGTGCATGTGCATGCATGTGCACGTATGCAAATGTGTGCATGTGCGTGAGCATGTGTGCATGCATGTGCATGCATGTGTGTGTTTGTGCTTGTGTACATTCATGTGCATATATGTGTGTGTGCATGCGCATGTGTGTATACCAGAGGCCAATGTCAGGTGCAACCCTCAATCACTCTAATTGTCTTTTCTCCTTTTGAGACAGGGTGTCTCATGTCTGGAGCTCATTGACTAGGCTAGGTGGCTGGCCAATGAGCTCCAAGGATCCACCTGTTGCTACCTGCAACAGCACTGGTGATACAGAGCTTTTTTAAAGCAGGTGCAGGGGATTCAAGCTCAGGTTTTGTGCTTGCATGGCAGGCACTTTACCGACTGAGCTGTCTCTGTAGCCCCTTAAGGCTGTTCTTTAAGGGGCAATGGCCACTTAGATGACCAGTCTGGGTTGTGACTGGTCCCAGTCGCTTAGATATTGGCTGGTTTATTCATCTGCCCTTTACGCTTTCACACATCTGTTCTCTGCAGACAACATCCCCACCATCCCATACCAACACCTTCTTCTAGGCAGACCTGCCAATGAAGGGGTACAATTCCAGGCTAATTAGGGCCTTACCTGCACAGTCTGCCGGTCAGGAATACCACTGTACACAGAAATCTGGGGTGCAGTGGGGCGGCCACTGCCACCACTGCTACTGCTGCTGCTGCTGCTGTTGCAGCCACTGCTACTACTGGTCCCACTGGTGTTGCTGGTGATGCTGGCACGGCTGGATGTGTGGGGGACTGGCAGCTCATTCTCCATGGCCTATGGGGAGGGGCACAGTCAGGATGCTCAGGTGGCAGAAGAGCAGGTGGACGCTAGGAGAGAAGGGAAAGGAATGAAAAACTTAGCAAATGTTTGTTACACACGCACAAGCATTTGGCCCTCCGTGTCCCAGGCTTCCAAATCTGTGAATTCAGTCATCTTGACTGGAAAACGCTTGGAAAAAGTTGTGTCTGAATTGTACATATATGGACCCTTTCTTGTCAGTTCCCAAATAATACAGAACAACCTACTTAGAACTGCTATTCTAAGAGGTTGTTGAAATCATCTAGAGCTTATTTAAAATACATGGGAAGGTGTATGCAGGTAACATGCAGTTATGTAAGGGACTTCAGCATCTCCAGAGCTTAGGGTCTGGGTGGGCAGCTGAGAACTGCTCTCCCGTGAATTAGCAGCTGAGACTGGACAGGCACACCGGTTTCCCAGGCTGCGGTCAATTATGAACTCAGATTTTTGTCTTATTTTAGTTTGGTTTTTAGAGACAGGATCTCTCTGTGTAGCCTCCTGCTGGCCTCAAACTTGCAATCCTCCTGTCTCCACCTTCTCAAAGCAGCCTCATACCCAGCTCTGAACTGAGGCTTTGTATCACACTGGCTCCAAAAAAGAATAGGCCCAGGTTAGGTTCTTAGGGGAGTTTTGAAATCAGTTTTGAAATTAGATCTGGTCTAAAGCCTAGGACATTTATTTTCTGTCAGAAGAGATAAGATTATTAACAGAGGAGGATTTCTGGTGGTTCTCCCTGCTAGGGATCACCTCACACCTCACCAATCTCTTTGTCTTTGGGATGGAGAGAACCCGAACACCAGCATTTATTACCAGTCCAGGGTACACAGCCCAGGCTGTGAAGGAAGTGGGGTTGAAAATCTCCAGAGAACACGGAGAGGAGGCAAATCAAGAGGTGAGGAGATGATAGAAATAGTTACTTCGATTTGCTTTGTTTTCAAAGGCCCAGGAGCGTAGAGTGTTCGCAGTCTCTGCCTTTAGCGGCCCTGAGCACCCCAAGGATCAGTGTGGAGCAGGTGCCACCTTGAGCATCTAACAAAAACTTTCTGCTTTGAAGATTTGAAGGACTGGAGCCTGAGTCTCTGTTTGGCCAGTTTCTAGTTGGAGACCATACACGGCACGCTTTGCCCTGTTTCTTAACCTGTCAAATGCGACAATTCACGAAGCACATAGTAAAACGCCATGCCGAGTGCCCAGTGTGCTATCACCTGCACAGTGTCCCCAGGACCCGCCATGGTTAATACTGCACCCCCAACCCTGGTCTGTTACCACTGTCTGCTTCTCCCAAGATAGAACTGGCAGATTCTCTAGGAATTTGTTGTCCTAGACAGGAGGGAGCCCCAGAAACTCCTTCAGAGCCATTCAGTGGTCCAGATGCATGCCCCCCACCCCCATGCACCCGCACAGGTGCAGGACCTGGATGGAGAGAGCTTGGGAAAGAAGCCAAGAGTGCTGGGAGAGGCACTTCAGATCTGAGTTCGAGTTTCCCTTTTTAATTTTTCATGCTGTTCCTAATCCTTTTCCTTCTGTTCTTTCATGTACCAAAAAAACCCAAAAACCTTGTGTATCACCCACCATAGTCATTCAACCCTCTCCTTGTAAACGACACCAAATTAATTTTAAAAACTAAGATTTTTCATATTAATAACACTAACTTGTGTAAGGAACTGAAACAGATGTTAATGTCTTCTCTCAATTTGAGGCCAACATTCCTCAAGCCACCTTCTTCAGACTGAGTATGTTCCACAGAGGGTTAAAACAAAGCAAAACAAAACCACACGTTTGGGGAGGCGGCTGGAGGGATGGCTCGGTGAATAAAGTGCTTGCTCGGCAAACGGGAGGGAGGGCCAGAGTTTGGATCTAGCGCCTGTGTAAGTGCCAGGTGGATGTGACCGCTGTGATCCGGGAGCTGGGGAGGCGGAGACAGCGTATTTCCAGAGCAAGCTGGGTGGCTAGCCTGGTAAATCAGAGCTCTAGGTGCAGCGAGAGACTGCCCCTGCACATAAGGTAGAAGGAGTAACTGACACCTGAGGTCAGCCTCTGGACTCCACAGCATGCATACCACCCGCCCACTCTGTATGTGAAGGCCAGAGGGCAGGGATGCTGGGGGTTGGGAAACTGCAGCCACTCCCAGGTGGCAGGTGGGTGCTTTGTGTTCCAAGTGAACTGTGACCGGACCTCCAAGCAGATTCTCCCCGAGGCTTGGCTGTTTTACTGCCTCAGAGGCCCCGTCCACGAATTCCTCTGCCCAGATCTGCATTAGAACCAGGTTTCATGATGGCCACTCACTTGTTAAAGATGCATGTGGATGACGACGAGAGACACGCAGGGGTGGGGTGGGGCGGTCATTGGTGTAGCTGAGTCAGCACATTTTCCTGCGCCCGGCTCCGTGGAGATCTACCTTATCTGTGTTCCAGGAACAGGAGTCTAGGCTGACCAAAAGTGGTGCAAAGCACTGTTCCTGGCCTTGCGGAAACCAAAAAGCTAGCTATCAACTATACTTTAAAATTTAAAATAATAATAATAATTTGTGTGTGGTGGGCCTGAATGTATGTTTGCGAGCCAGCAGGTGGAGGCCGGAGGATGACGTTGGGTTCCTTCTTCATTTCTCTTCACCTTACATTCTGAGCCAAGGGCTTTCACTGGTGTGGCTAGTTTGGCTAGCCAGATCCCTCCAAGAATCCCCTATCTCCCACTTGGGTGCATCAAGTTAAGGGCGGGTGCTGTGGATCCGAGTTCCGGTCCTCAAGCTTGTGCGCTTGCGCAGCAAGTGCTTCACCGGCTGAGCAGCCTCATCTCTGCAGCCCGCAACTGTGATCTTAAGCAAACCTGTAGATGACAGCTCTCTCCAAACATGGGCCCCTCAGGGTCCTTGTCTGCCTTTCCCTAAATGTTGTCCACAACTGGGGTTCAGCTCACACTCTAAGAAATCTCAGCTGAAGCATCTGGACAAAGTTAAGTGGGAACAGGCAGCCACAGCGACTGAGGCGGAGAGGACGCCCCTCCGGGACTGAGTGTAGGCTTTGCTTTTGGTTGAACAGACATTAGAGCCTGTGTACTCGGGCTTTGTTGACAAATGGTAGAGGCATTCCTGTGTGCGAGAGAAGAGCATGGTACCGTGCAAGACCGACACTCCCCTTCGCCACCAGGGGACACAGTTGTCTCCTTCCCCTCTCTGCTCAGCGTGCATACCTCCTCCGTTCGCCTTGCTCATGGGTTCTTGCCTCCAGCCCCTCTCTTGATGGACCTGTCTCACTAGGATCTGCGCCCTTGACCCCGGTCCCCACCCTGTTACACTGATGCTCACACTCACCCTCCCTACCATGCATGGATGGCTGCATCAGGTCTGCGTCCTCTGCATGCTCATGCTCCCCCACTCTGCTCTCCGGACTAAAGCACGGCTCCCTCCTTCCTGCTTTTCCCCTAAGTGACGGATCCTGCCCAGCTCTCAGCCCACTAACGGACCCTCTCCCCCTAATCCTGATCTCCCTGCTTTCTCCAGCCCCCTCTGGCTCCTGACCGACAGCCCTCTGGTTCTCTGACAGGATCCCTCACTGATCGGCCTTCTCTCTCCTCTCAGGGTCTCTGATGCCGGCTGGATCGAGCACACCCATTCACACGCGCTCGCTCACTTCCTAGACAGAGCATGCTCGCTGGTGATGCACTGTCTCTGGCTCCCTCTGTCCTAGCTCCTGCTTTTAGTAGCTACAACAGTCTCCCCAGGGTGGACTCTCCCTACCACTCGCACACACAGGGAAAGGAGAACAAGCCTTTCAAAGGGTGCAGAGACGCTGACTACACTCACAATGTGTAGCCGCCACCATCTACTTCTAGAACCTTCTATAACTATTAAGCTACACTTAGTCCCCACTGTCCCGCTGCATAGACCCTGATGGCCCCAGATCTGCCCATTCTAGTATCTTAGATGAGTGGAGCCACATATATTTGCCCTTTTCATAACGTTCTTAAGGTTCATTCATATTGTAGCATATGTCACAACCGAATTCTTTGGGGTTGAATAATACTCGTGTGTGCATGCATGTGCATGTATATACGTGTGCATATATCTGCGTGTGTATGTGTGTTTGTCTCTGTGTGTATCACGTTTTGCTGTTCCATTCCTCTGCTGGTGGACACTGGGGTTGTTACCACCATTGGCAATGGCCACTGTGAATAACTTCTTAATTCCCTAGTATGTAAGCAACAGTGAATCACGGGCAACTCCGTGGAGGGCCATGTGGATGTTCCCCGCACCATTTGTTGAATGAATTTGTTGGTGAATTACCACCGTGTTTCTGGGGCTCACAGAGGCCCCCTCAAGCTACCCGGTGTGTGCCAAGCCCCTGTGTCTGATCCTGCCCGTCTTCCCACCAAGCCGCAACCCCTCTGGGCTCGAGTTTGACCTGAAAAGTCCTGGACACCTTGCACTTTTCACCTCTGGACTTACTGTGTGGTTACTTGGGCTGTTCCTGTCCCCCAGATGCGGACGTTCAGGTCAGCAGTGCGGCGTGAGTCCCGTGAGTCCTGGGGAACAGCAGGGAACGGGACTCCCCCAAGCCCTCCCGCCTCCTTCACACGCAACTCAAACTCCTCTTAAGCTGCTCACACACTTGTTGCTCGCCTCTGTCTCGCACTCACAGTGTACTACTGCAAGGAAGTCATTTGCTTAGGGGTCTGCCTTCCGTGCCCTGTCATGTCATGTGCACCCATGCACACCTGGGGCTTCAAGCCAGGACTCCTCGGGCTCCCTGAAAGCTTAGTTTAATTTCTGCCTTGTCTGCAGAAACCTCCCAACTAGTTGAAAACATAAACCACTCCTGACTTAACCATACCTTCCGCCAATTGTATCTGCATTATCCGTAGAGGTGACTGAGCACTACTGTTGGTTAAACTCTACGGTAGATGCTCATGACCACCCTCAGGGTAGTTATTGGTATCCCCATTTGTCAATAAGCTAAATAAGCCGGGTGTGGTAACACACACGTGTAATTCCCACACTCAGGAGGCTGAGGCAGGACGATTGCTGTGAGTCTGAGGTAAGTTTGTGTTAAATGGTGAGTTTCAGGCTAGCCTGGACTACAGAGCAAGGTTCTCTCTCAAAATATAGACACAGACACACACAGATGGGGAGAGGATGTCTAATTTATCTAAGGTCATCACAAAACTGGCATCCCCAAACAGATGTGACTTCAAAGCAGTGCCCTGCAACTTTATGTGAATCTGACCTGGGCTACTGTTTCGGTGACACTGTGCCCAGATCATGTCTGAACATACCAGAGCAAAGTAACTGAGATTACTGACTGAATCCCCTAATTCAGCGGTTCTTGACCTGTGGGTCGCAACCCCTTTGAGACCTAAGACCATCTGCATATCAGATATTTACATTATGATTCATAATGGCAGCAAAATTACAGTTATGAAGTAGCAACAAAAATAATTTTATGGTTGGGGAGGTCACCCCAACATGAAGAACTGTATTAAAGGGTCACAGCCTTAGAAAGGTTGAGAACCACTGCCCTAATTATTAACAATCATGAAATATTTATACAAAACAATTTCTCTATGTGCACCCATCAACCAGTTCAAGAAATCAGGCATTGCCACAGACTTCCTTGTTCCTCCTAAGCAAAAGCTAAGGCCTAGTTTCTGAGGAAGCCAGTGACTTACTCAAGGTGACATGGCTTTGATTCTCCTCTGGGACCATGGGAGGCATCCCCAGCCAGCCACGGTAATGAGACTTAGCCAGAGGGCTGGAGCTCGCCCCAAGGGGGAACCAGAAGCCAGTCGGTCTCATACAAGGGAACTTGAATTTGGGAAAGAATTCACTTCCTAACTTCTGCTTCTGCCACTTGTGTAGCAAAGCTTCCTTCTGCCTCAGAGCTTTGGGCTGGTGGGAAGTGAAGGAGACCTCCTGGGGTTTCAGCCAGGGCTACTGATGTGTCTGTCTGCGTGCCGTGTGAGAAATCTGAATCTATAAATTTCACAGCATCTGAGCTCTAAACGTTTATCCACTCCTACTCAATTTCCTTTTACTTCCTACTCTCCCCTCCCCGCCCCCCCTTTCTTCCTTCTAATGACTGCCTTATTTCTTCCCAGGGCCACCCACCCCTGTGGACTCCCACTGTGAACCACAGTCAGTCTCGCTAATGGCTGACAGCCAGAACTAGAAATCTGTTTTTCTCTAGTTCCAACTCACTGTGTGGTTCTGTGTGAGTCTGCTCTCCGAGGGCTGCGATTCTTGTTTCAGTCAGTCCTCCCTCCTGACCACAAGGGACTACTTTGAATGATGTGCTGACTGGAACTGGCTTGGATAGCGATCTTATTACAGGTCTCTGCCGCCCACAGTGCCCAAGACCCGGCAGCTGGAGAAATGCTGATGGTTCTGTCCTTTCAGGAGCTGCCAAGTCTAGGAAACACTAGCCCTTTGTCCCCGGGGTCAGGGAAATCCATTTGCTGTGGGTTACGGCTGTGATTGCGTTCCAGGGAAGCAGAGGGGAAAGATACGGAAAATAGAGCTCTTCAAACCTAACCTGAGCCCATGGGTCCAGTGAGGTGAAGGCTTTCTGATGGAATCAGGGCTGGACAGGAAGTGAGTGGTCTAATGTGAGCCCCATAATGTCTGCCTGTGTCGGACATTGTGTGTTGAGTCTGAAAAGGCAGCATGAAGGGTTCATCTTGGGTCCCTCTGTCCCTGAGGGAGCGAGGGGAGACCTTCTGCCTCTAGGTTGCAGCATGTACATCTGCACCCTAATCCCGCAAAGCTGCGGCTGGAGTGTGAAGTCACAGGGACACTGGGCACAGCTCAAGCCGCAAAACTCCCTCCTGATCCCCAGTCCTCTGCTACCTGCCATGTCTCTACAGAGACTGAGGTAAAAAGGACTGGGAAGACAGCTCAGTGAATGAATGCAAGCACAAGCATCTGAAGTTGATCCCCCAGAACCTGAAAAGCTGGATGCATCCGTGTTCACTGGGAACCCCAGCACCGGGTGGGATACAGAGACAGGAGCCTTAGGCTTGCTGGGCCGCTAGTCTAGTTAAACCAGCAAGCTCCAGGTTCAGTGAGAGACCCTGTCTTTAAAAAATAAAGCAGAAAGGCAATTCAGGAAGACACCTGCCATCAACCTCTCGACTCCATACACACCCGTGTACAGAGGCACGCATACACACGTACATACACGAGCACATACACACATTGCGGGGGCAGGTAATCAAGGAAAACAAAACAAGTACATGAATGAGAGCCATGAAGGAGGTACATCTACAGCAGACCACTCTTCCAGCAACGCAAACAATGGCTCCATAGCAAAACAACAGCATGCACTCACATCAACAGTCTTTTCCCGACGAGGCCTGACTATTTCTTGTTACCTTATAAACAGCAGATTCTATCGAGCATTTATATTCTGACCTGGTGCTGATTTGTTGAAGAACACAGAGAAGAAAGAGAAAGATTTGCTCTTATTTATAGACACATTTGGCAAAGGCCCGGCTGGGTCCGGCTGGGTCCGGCTCGGGCTTGGGGTGTGAGGGCGGGTTTGTCTTGGCCCAGGCATCTTTAGTCTCACTGCTCTGAGGTGGGGCAGTCTCCCTCAGCCTTTAGTTGACATGAGTGGTGAAAAGAGGCAAAGACTGGAGTACATTGCTGTAAGCCACTCAGGAAGCAGGGAGAGGCCAGAAGGACTCGCCAGAGTCCCAGACTTGCCAGAGGAGCCCCGCCCACAACCATTCTATCTCAGACTTCCGGTCTCCAGAGCAGTGAGAACATAGTTCTCCCATTTCAGACCACCTTGTTGGCCATGACAGTTCTAGAAAGTACTAAACAGTGGTTCTGCTTGTGAGTTATGACCCTTTGGTGTGTGTGTGGGGGTGGGGGTCAGATGACCCTTTCACAGAGGTCACCTAAGACCATATGGCATAGCACATATTTATATTACGATTCATAACAGTAACAAATTTATAGTTATGAAGTAGCAACGAAAATAATTTTGTGGTTGGGGGTCAGCACCATGTGAGGGACTCTATTAAAGGGTCGCAGCATTAGGAAGGTTGAGAGCCGCTTCTCTAAAGTGTACTGCCTACTTCTAACCCCGACGAGCCAAACATGGTCAAATGAAGCCTGTAGAAAAGCTGCAGAGATGTCACCCATGGTCTTGTCAACATAAGGGCTGTGTGTGCTTCACCTCAGGGGCTTCCAAAATGTGGCCTTCGGCAAGCTCTCCCCCCAAATGCCAGCTTTCCCACTTCAGACCCACAGAAGCAGAAATTCCAAGACAGGTTTAGCGACCTGTGTCATGACAGGCCATGCAGGGTTTCTGGTGCACAGGAAGTCTGGAGGCCACTGTAAGGAAGCCACTCTCAGACCCCTAAGAGACGAAGAAACGGCCATGTGCCCAAGACGGTCCACGTGAAGTTCCCCAAAGAGGGGGCTAAAATGTAGGGAATGAGAAGAGAAACTTAACAGAGTGTCTCCCCTGAGGAGGGTTGAAGAACACCTGCGTGAAGGAAGGGGGCAGAGCCGGCTGTCCAGATGTTCCTGAGGACTCCGCCTCTTTGCCTCCTGTGTGCCTGCATGCTGGAGGTTCCACCATTCTGCTTCCCACTCACCTCCACTGAGGCCACTCCCCGTGCCCTACTTCCCTGGTCAGAATCTGCTTATCCTGTGCCAGACAGTCACAATGCCTGTTCTTCCTAGCGCCCAGCCTTGGCTTGGAGTCTTCATCCAACCGCTGTCACACGTAGTGTGTGTGCTCATAAGTACACTGTGTAGTCGGAGGACACCTTGTGGGAGTTGGTTTTCTCCTCCTACTGTGTGTTTTGGGGACTGAACTCAGGTTATCAGGCTGGGTGGCAAGTGCCTTTACCTGCTGAGCCCTCCTGATCTGCCGACAGGCCAGCTGATTTTCCCCAGCAAGCGGTGACTGGTGTTTTTATTTATACTGAACGGTGGCTGGCCAGCAGCAGTGGATATTTGTTGAGTTAAAAACAAACAGGACTGAAGCCCTGCTGATACATCTTGTTCCCGATGAGAGTGCTCACCCGGGTGAGACACCAAAGCACCCTTGACACTAGTCCATGATCCTTGACACCGCTGGAACTCTGAGTCAACACGGACACGTTTACTCAGACCTGATTCAGACTCAATGAACAGGGCCATTGCATATAAACCGCCTCGGGAGAGAAGCAAGAAGAAAAGCAGGAAGGAGGTGTTGAAGTGAAAGTTGTGGAGACCCAGTTGCTGTGAAAGGCACATGCAGGATATCCTGGTCAGAGAGCCTGGGGCCAAGCCACATCATCTATTAGCTGGGCCGGAAGCATTGGCACAGGCAGAGGCGGTAACATCCTACCTCCTGTCTCACATGGACTCTACAAAAATGACTCTACAAAAATGACCCAGTCAAATGCATAGGCGTGAGCCAAGATACATGCTGCCAAAACAATTTTTAAATAAAAGAGTACATACAGAGCTTAAGAGATGGCTCAGTGGTTAAGAGCACTGACTGCTCTCTGACAGGTTGTTAGTTCAACTCCCAGCAACCACATGGTGGCTCACAGCCGTCTATAATGGAATCAGAGATCCCCTCTTCTGACATACAGGTGTACATGTAGATAGAGCACTCATATAAAAGTGAAAATAAATAAATCTTTAAAAAAGAGTACATATATTTTTGAGACAGGGTCTCGCTCGCTATATAGCCCAGGTTGGCCTGGAACTTGCTATGTAGATCAGGCTGGTCTTGAACTCAGAGAAAAATCCACCTGCCTCAGCTCAAAGCTGTGTACCAACCACTACACCACAAGGAGACAATGTCTCCAGAGCAGTAAAGCACCCGGCACACCTGGGCATTGAGTCCCACGCCTTGCACACGCCACAGTAATGCAGGGCCCCTGAGCTCCATCCACAGCTCTATGTTTGCTTCTGACAGTCTCCCTGCGTTGGCTCTGGAGCCACAACTCAAGGGTCTCTGGGGCAGCTAGGATTATAGATCCATGTGCCACCATGATGTCTGGCTAGAGTCAATTAAAAAAAAATGCTTATAAACACAAGTGATTTGCCTCCATGTCTGGGCACCACTGTGCTCGTGTCCACAGAGACCAGAAGAGGGCATCAGATTCCCTAGAATTGGATGGATGTTAGCCACCATGTGGATGCTGGGAATCTTCCTCCGGAAGAGCAGCCAGTGCTCTTAACTGCTGAGCCAGCTCTCCAGCCCCTAGAGTAAATTCCTGATGCTAAGATCTCAGTTAATTCTTTCTTAAGTAGTCCTAGTAGAGGTATATATTTTGGGGACTTGAACATAGAAATCTTAGTATAAAAGACCAGTATGAGAATCTCTCCATGTTGAATCTCTCTATGAAGTACGTACATGTACATGCACGTACACACACACACACACACACACACACACACACACACACCCTTAGCATTGCATGATCTGCGATACCAACTTGGCCTTGAACCGGCTTGGTGCTAGGGCAGCCCGGGCAGGCTAGTCTGCCTCTGTTGCATGCCCACACACCTACGGGGACAAGGCTCATGAGGAGTAGCCCATTCCCAGGATTTCAGAACAACTGTTCCAGGACCTGCACATCAGTGTAGACATTTTTGAGCAGCCTTCCTTTCTCTTCCTGTCATAATCATCCCTTGGACCAGGGCTCATGTCTCAAGTGGCCTGTAGGGTCACCTGACATTTTGCAGCCCTTGGGGGCTGACGCTTGCTGACTCTAGGAAGGCGAACATCAGGGACTATATTGGGGCACCCTCTTCTTCTGTGACCACTGGGATGTAACCTCAGATTTCCTAAGGTCAGAGTGAAGCTTAGAGTCTCCCTTTCCACCTCCTAGAAGGAGACGAAGGGGTGAGGGCTGCAAACAGACAGGCACTGGGATAAATGGGCACTGAAGACATGCATGCAGCATGCCAGGGATTTCTCCTGGGTGGGAGGCCAGCATTCTGGGGCTGGCACAGTGATGGGTATAGCTTTTGCCACTTGCTTAGAGACAGGAGCTCGCATAATCCCACTTGGTGCTCATGACACCCCTGACAGAGGGATTACTTCCTCGCCTTTCCCACAAGAAAAACGAGGTTGACATCCCAGAGCTTACAGAGCCAGCAAAGGGCAGGTGCTGGATTTGAACCAAGTTCACATATACCAGAAGCAGGATCTCCTGTGCTTGTTCCAGTCTATGCCGGTCGGTGCTTATGAGCTCGGCTCCTACAGCCTTCTGCCCAACAGCAGCAGCCTCAGGAGAGTCACCCCAGCAGGTCAGTCCGAGGCAAGCCTGTCAATGCCATCACCTCCCCCAAGTGTTGCCTGCTCTTCCCTGCTCCCACAACAAAGCACCCTTGGAGAAACAATGGGGCCTGTCCAGTATCTGTGGGCTCTCTCCTTTCCTAAGCATTCTCGCATCATACGTGTAAAGCTGGTCAGAGAATGGTTGTTCACACGACCCTTGCGGTAACTGAATTCAAAAGCAATATAAAACAAAATGACTGCCCAGCAGTGCTTTGGAGAGAAGAGACAGGGGGAGCCTTCCTTTCCCTAATGTCCACACACACTGGGTATCGTGTCAGGAGGCAGCATGTCAAATAATAAGAGGAGTTGCTCAGTCAGAAGGCTGTTGGATTACTGCCTCTGTCTCAGTGGGGACACCTTGGACAGGTCACCTAACCCTCTCTGCAGGCTGTCTCTTTATCTGTAAAATGGAGTTAATATCATTGACTATTAAGAGTTGCTGGGAAAATCAGAAGAAACCCAACACCAGGCATAGCACACAACACGCACTTAGTTAAAGCATCCCCCCCCCCCCCCACTGCTTCAGTTTCCAGGCATTGCTGTGGAGCAGTGGTTAGGGACAGGAAACGGGTTCCCAGAGAGAAGGCACTAGCCCAGGTACACCCGGCCTCAGAGCAGCACATTCCAGAGCAGCCTGCTGGGAAGCTCGCATAGAGCAGCATGGCAGAGCCTTGCATGTGGACAAGAGAGGATTCCGACAAGGCTTCTGGTCCTTGATAGTCACTGAATACTCTCAGGGCTAGCCTGAACCAAGCTTTCCACCAGATCCTCAAAGCCTAGGAATTTTATTTTTTTATTTATTTTATTTTATTTTATTTTATAAAGGGGAGAAAAGAAGAGGGGAAGGAGAGTGGAAGGAAGGGAGGAAGGATAAATGAACAAACAACCTCTCCCAGAAAAGAACCCTTCTGTCCTAGGGCAAACTGAAAGCATATAAGAACGTGTGCGTGCGTGCGTGCATGCTCATGTGCTCCTGTACGGTGTCACACATGCTCTCATGAACGTATGTGGGCCGAGCGAGAAGAGAGAAAAGACCGGAAGCTAATCCCTCGATTATGTTTCCAGCTCCACACTCGGCGCAGCCGCTGGGATACCAGCTCGCAAGGCCACTGCACCGAGACTACTACTGCACAGTACACTACAAACGGGTGGGTAGCTTGAAATTTGGGCTTCCTTCCTCTACTCTTCCTTACCCCCTCTTCCTCAGCCAACCAAAGGGGTCGTTGTCTCCTGCTCTGCTTTGCCCTAGCAACTTCCCATGCCAGTTGTTCAAAGCCCTGGAATCACAAAGCAATCCCAGAGCGTGGAGGAGGTGGCTCAGGTGGTACAGTGCTAGCCTGACGTGCAGAAAGTCCTGGCTTTGACCCCTTCCCCCCTTTTCCGGAGAGCTCATTGCTGACCTGAGATACACAAGATCCAGTCTCAAAACTTAAAAAACAGGGGTGGAGAGATGGCTCAGTGATTAAGAGCACTGCCTGTTTTTCCAGACGACTCGAGTTCTGTTCCCAGCTCACAACCATCATAACTCCAGTTTTGGGGATCTGACACCTCTCCTGGCCTCTGTGGGGGCCAGATATACACATGGTACCAAACAAAACACACAAAAACCCAAATATACACATTCTTTTTTTAAAAAAAGGCAAATCTTTAAAAATTAAGCAAATAAATATATATTTAGAACCTTTAGGTCCATCTCTGAGGCCTCTTCATCCTCATTTGCCCCAAATAATAGCCTTTAATGGCAACTAACATTTACACATGTCCAGTAAGCCCGTGGTCTACTGTGTCCACCGGCCTTTCTTCTCCTAGCGTGTCTGCTGGCTTTGCCCAGATCGTCAGTCTATCTATCTCCGGCTTCCTGGAGTCCTATGCACTTTTGACTATCTGCAGGACAATATTTCAATTCTTATTTCACCCTTTCACAATCAACATCTTACCCTTTCCCGTTGAATATAACTCTACCCTACTTCTTTCCGGGATGAAAACGGTAAAGAGAGACTGGAAGGGTTAGGAAGCAGAAGGGGACAGTTTCATGTGAAGTGGAAGGGAGCAGCTTCCTGTGATGCTGTGTTTCTCTCTGTGGAGCTGTCTGAGCAGAGCCGGGAGGCCCAGGTAGCCATTGTTCACAGAGCTCCCAGGAGCTCCTCCAACACTATGTCATGTGACTCCTCGAAGATTCTTTGCTGGACACCAGGAATCCACCTGATCAAGCTGTAAGCTTCTAGATTGTATGGCCCTGCCCTATACAGATTCTTAAAGGCTAATGCTGTTTATTAGTTAAGGTGCAGGGCAAGCCTTAACTAGTTTTACTTAATAAAGAAAAGTGAAAATTCTGATAGTATGAACGTCCTGGTGCTCACCATCCAGTTACAGGGGAGGAAACTGCCATTCCTATCACATGAACGGAGCAGCCGAGAAGTGGCCAAGCAGGAGAGCTGATTTCTTTCACCAACCGTCCAAACAGCTCACTCACTCACTAACTCATTCATCTTTTCCTTATTTATTAAACACTCGTTATGTGCTTGGTACCGGATGGAAGGGAAAAGTGATTGAATCTGCTTTGAGGGGAAAACATGTAAGACATGAAACAAGATGAATCCATAAAGTAACAGGAGTAAGAGAAGCTGAGCTTTTTTTTGTTTTTCCTACAAGGGGCCAGTTAGTATATAAGTTAAGCTTGGAGGACCACGTAGAGTCTCTGGTGTGTAGTTTCTTTTGGTCCACCTTCCATTTAGAAGTGTAAGTTCTGTTACTCAGCCCGAAGGTTTGCCACAAGGTGTGCAGAATAACTTTTAGTTCAATTAGCTCAAATTTTGTTTTAGGAGGGCCTTTTGGGATGGTTTGCTGGGGACTTTGGAGCCAGGAAGGATCATTCTAGGTGGAGGTCAGTCTGTTACATATCCCAGAGCAGAGATCTGCTGGGTGGCCACTGTCACCTAGGGGTTAACTGAAAAGGCAAACTTTCGGGTCCGCAGAGGTTCTCGGATTGAGCATGCATCAGCATCACCTGGAGTTAAAACACTGCCAGTCCCATCCCTGGTCCCATCCCTAGGGACGAGGACAGAGGCTGTATGAGCAAGCTAGGATGAAGAACATGGGTCCTGGGAGATAAGAAGAGTCACCTTCTGGGACAAGAGGCTTTTCAGAACAAGAGAGGGGCTCTGAGCCCTGCAGTTAAGTCTGGCTCTTCCCTCCCAGGAAGGCTCGGAGTCTCCTTGGTGTAAGGCTTTGTGGGGGGCGTGGCTGGGAGGAACTTCCCCTCAGAGTCTGGGTTGTTGGCACTCATTATGTCTGGCTTCTCAAATATTTGCATATTTTTAAACCACGCCCACAAAACAGCCCCTATGCAATGTGCCTGGGACTGTTTCCTTTGATACAGAGGAATGAATGGCAGTGCTTCTTCTAGTTTAGTATTTACATTTAAAGGATTCTAAAAAAAGAAAAAAAAAAACAAAAAACAAAAAACAACCAGATGTGGTACTCAGAGAGGTCGGGTGTAGGGGGAGGAAGGAGAGAAGCCAGAGTACACAGAGGCATCTCACAGAACGCTGTGGGCATCCACACATACAAGAAGTCATTAATCTGGTAGACAATGAATGGCAAAAGGCAATTAGCTCTCCTGGGGTTGTAGCAAGCCAATGAGGTATGCAGCGAGGCTTCGAGGCTTCGGAGGGTCTAGGGGAAGGGCAGAGTCATTGCTGGGTAACTGAACGAAGAAGGACAAGCAAGGGAGGTAGGAAGTCCACTTGGGGCTACCTTGAGGGGAAAGGAAGGCACTGTGGGTTTTCGTGGTTAACATCAGACCATGGAAGCATCCAGGAATGGCTGTACCCTTGCCAGGCTTTACCCCCAGTTATGCCTGGTCACAATCTTGAAAATGAACTAGATGCGCGCGCGCGCGTGCACGCGCACACACACACACACACACACACACACACACACACGTCTCTCATCCACCTGCAAAGTCTGACCTGGCAGAGGGACAGGCCGAGGACTGCCTGGCTGAGCAACGCTGGAGGGGAGCACATGCCCGGACACTGATGGAGTTAGACGGACAGCTCCAAACTTCAGCTGACGGGTGTCCCTCCACATCCTGCAGCACGCTTGCTTTCTCCACCACACGCCTCATCACACGCGCTTTCCCATGTTCTGTTCTTCGCAGACACTCTACCGCCACGCGAACGGATTCTCCCTTCCTAGACACAAGCCTCCCTGTCCACCCCCAGTCATCCACACACCAGACGCCACCTTCCGCATCTATAAATCACTTCAAATGTCAAAGTTGCTTCCATAGCTCCTGTCTCTGCTGTCGGCAGGACCCTGCCAGCTTCGCTGTTCTTATGTTCTTAGAGGGAAAAAATTAAAGAGACAGAGGGAGAGAGTAAAAGAAAAAAAAGAAAGAAAGAAAGAAAAAAGGAAAAAAGGACCAATATTGGCTTGACTGCATAAAGATTCCAACCCAAAGCAGATTGTCCTACCGTGGGGTGCAGGTTTGTGGCTGTGGTGTCCCCGCCTTCAAGACCATCCCATTTATCTCTCTTTGTTCCACTCCCTCTCTCTTCCTGCACAACGCTGCAATCACACACATACTCTGGGTTGGGGTGGGGGGGAGGACAGCCTAATTTCCTGATGATTATGTTGTTACCTAGCAACAGCCAATCAGTGGCCGAGCTTTTTGTCTGCAGTATTTCATGCAAATAGTTTGGAGAAATTGCAGGGTAACACAGGCTGCTCGGTCTGTCTTCTCAGGGGACACATTACAGAACACAACCAGCCCAAAGCGGGACTACTGAGTGAGGGTGCAGGCCATCTGATCTCAGCACTTACCCTTCTGCCTGGCACAGAGAATGTGGATCTGCAGACACTCGTGGGGCCAAAAACTTGGGAAAGTGGCTGAGCAGTGGCCATCCTGACCCTGGGTCTCAGAGCTGGTGTATCTGGTCCAGAGCACACCGACTCCAGAGACCCCTTGCTCACTTCCCAGCAAGGCAGAGCAGTCCCCTGCTGCGGACTTGTCTGTGGAGGGTTGTGGTACGTTCACACATCACAAGACACTGCTGTACTCTGAGAAAGTGGAGACAGAGCTCCAGCTTCCGCCTGTCTGCAGCCTTATCATCCATGGCTGGGGTTTGGAATTGAAGACGCCACCTTCGTTCGCTGATGGAAAGCTCTGTTCTGTTCTTACCATAGCCTTCAAATTCCAGAAAATTCCAAGTCAGATATTTTTTATCTTCATAACCTTGGAATCCACAGTAATAAGGAATTCAATGAGTAACTAGTCAAAAGAGACACAGGCCAAGTTCAAAATGGGGGACTAATGGGCAGTCCTTTGGATGTAAAGTCAACAGCAACAGAAGACTATTTTTCAAAGTGAAAAAAGTCAGTAGGAAAATAAAGAACCCAATGAGAATGTGAAGATCTTTCAGTTAGAACCTGCAGATGGACACATCAAAAAAGCCTAGGTCTGGACACTCCCACCCCCACTAATTAATTCATTAAGTATTTTTTGAGGGTCTGGAGAGATGGCTCAGCAGATAAAAACACTGCCTGCTCTTGTGGAGGACCGGGGTTTGATTCCCAGCACCCACATGGCGGCGGCTCACTATCACCTTTTAACTCTGGTTCCAGGGGACCTGGCGCCTCTTCTGGCAACACCAGGCATGCATGTAGTGCATTTACATAAATGCAGGCAAAATGCACTTACATAAATGTAGGCAAAATACTCATGCGCAAAATGAAAATAAAATAAATCTCTTAAAAGGGATTTTTTTTCAGGGAGGGCAGCAATGCCCATACTTGTGTGTGCACATGCGTGTGAGGCCAGTTGTTGAGTTGACTGGCTTCCTCCGTGCTTCTCACCCTGTGTTTTCTGAGGCAGGGTTTTAACCCATTTGACTCAGCTGGCTAGCAGTGAGCTTTAGGGATCTGCCTGCCTCTGCCACCTGGCCAGCAAGGCTTGCAGATGCTACCACACTGGGCTTTCTATATGGGAGCTGAATCTGAACTCAGGCCCCCACACTGGCACAACTTTGCCCACTGAGCTGCCTCCCCAGCCTTAAGGGACATTGATTTTAAAGAGTTTCTTAGAAGAGAGCACAACTCATTTTGGAAAACAGATTGACAATTTCTTTTGATTTTTAAAAGTTTCTAATTGACTTGTAACAATTACACATATTTATGGGGTACAATGTAGGCTTCTGATACATGTCAAATCAAGGTGATCAATAGAACCACCACCTCAAATATCTATTGTTTTTTATTCAAAACTCTTTCTCCGAGGTATTCTGAACACAGAGTAAGCCATTGCTAACTCTGGTCACCCGACCGTGCTGTAGGACACTTGAACTTAATCTTCTACCTGTACCTTCGTGCTCATGGAGCCACGGCCCCTCCCTCAACTCCTCCCCAAGCCCTTTCCAGTTTCCATTACTGTGGTTCTAGTCCCCATGAAATGCTCAATTTCCGACAAAAGTGAAACACTCAGGATGACCTCATAAGCCGGAAATTCCATCCTAGAAATTTACTTAAGCAAAATGAAAACAGATTTTCATAAGAAGTCTTGAACGATTACGTTCACAGTAGCTTTGTCAACAACTACAATCTGGTAGCATACGGATTGTATAGTATAGTACACAATAGACAGATACTATACTATCCGTATAGTACAGTAGCACACTGGTGCAAGGGAATGGAACAAACAGACCATTGATCTACACAACAGGGGAGAATCTCAAGAACACTATAACGGGGGCTGGAAACATGGCTCAGAGGTTAAGAGCATGTACTGCTTTCCCAGAAGACTCAAGTTCACTTCCCAGAATCCATGTTAGGTGGCTCATAACCACTCATAATGCTAACTCCAGGGGATCTGATATCTTCTGGCCTTCTTGGGACACCCACACACTGGCAGATGACACACGTGTGCACACACACAGATAATAAAGTAATTATCCAAAAATATTATAACAAACAAAAGGACACACATATGTTAAGGGTTTTGTAAGCATCATTAAATGAGTACAAAAATCCAGTTTTCCAGGAGGATTAACTTCTAATGCTCTGTGGCAACTGGGGTGAGCCCAGGAAACTGTAGTTTGTTGTATGCTTCAGAACAGCTAGATGGGAGGATTTTGAATGTCCAAACATGAAGAAAAGATGTTGCATTTACACGAGCTTCTGTGGTGGAAAGAGAATCAGAGCAGTGGTAGCTTCTGGAAGCAATGGGAGGGGCAGGGAGGTCTGGGGTGGTATTGGCTGGGCATTATCGCTCAGTGGATGCGCCTGTCGGGGTCAGAGAAGGATGCTCTTCCGAGTGGTGTATTTCATGGTATGTAAATTTTACCTCAAAAGGAAAGAACCCACAAACACTGAACTCTGCTGAACTGTGCAGGAATGAGGTACACAGAGTTCTGCAACTTAGTCTGAAATATGTTCTTAAAAGGAGATGTTGATGAATGGATAGAAGAATGGATAATTGATAGTTCCGAAATGAGGCAAAACTGGCAAAGTGTTAGTTGCGTAATTTATATAGGACACATCTAATATCCACTGTACAAGCCTTTCGACTTCCTGCTACATCTAAACATTTTCATAGGGAGTTTGGGGGAAATCTCCCAGGTGATTCCAACGAACAGGCACAAGGGTAAAAGACTTTTTTTTTCAATCTTAGGTGATGAGTGTGAACTGAATAACATTAGGTTCTTCTGTCTCCATAGAGGCCTGCAGTCACCCCTCACCCTCCAGCACCAACACAGATCCCTGCAGCCAACGTTCAGGCTGAAACAAAACTTCCCAGGGTCGGCCTATGTCTTGTGGAGACTATGGCCTGCTTCCCTCTGGACTTCTGCAGGGCATATCATTTAACGTGTGGCCTTGTGAGGTGATACATTTGATGATTCTGAAGCATCTGAGTGATGTGCTGAATGCACTTCTTTCTGAATAACAACAACAACAGTAACAGTAATAACAATAAAATAAACCTTCAGCCAAATTCAGGTACAACAGCCCCGACTGCATGGCTTAAAGAGCTCCATCCAGCTCCATCGCCCTGCAGGACCAGTGCCGCTGGTTCTCTCAGATTCTGTCATTCTCTGCCGCCGTCCCACCCCTACACCCACCCCCAGAGCCACAGGGACAGTGCAGGACCTGGCCCTTAGAGAGGAAGAAGCCCACACATGGCGCCACGAAGGGCCTGAATGGATCCTGATTCTCATGGGGTGGAGAGGAGTGAGGGGGGCTAACTCAGTCAAGTGCAATATGGAGCCCCTGCTCCCCTAGCTGCCCCATTTATTCTGCGTAATTGCTTCATTTCCACTAGCAGTGCATCCCCAAATGACTTTCATTACTGGTGCCCGGGATATCATATTGATTACCAGTTTCATCGATCCCTATCTCGCTAATTAGCATATAAATTAGCCATTTGGGGGGAGGCATTAGGCAAAATTGAATTTTCTCCTTAATCTTCTTTCAGAAGGTAAATGAAAATAGATGTGGCCTGTTAAGGCCGGTGGCCTCCCTCTGACACCAAGAGCTGCTCACAGCCAGGAAGCTTCCCGTGGAGGGAGAGAGGAGGCTCCTGGCAGGAGCCTTCCCACCCCTACCCACGCAGCTGCAGTGGGAACCCCTTCAGAGTGATCCAGCTCTGGAGCAGAGGAGACCTTCGCCTGCTGACAGACAGAAGCACCCCTCCCACAGCGGGTGCCCAGGAGGAGGCTCCCTCACAGAACTGGCTTCTGAGGCTGGAGTGGAGAGTGGCACTCCACTCTGCTGTTCTGAGAAGTGCAGAGTCAGAGGTCAGGCTTGAACATCTGCTTGGCCTCCTGCCAGCCATGTGCTCCTGAGCACTTAGCTTCTCTGAGCCTCAGTTCCCTTATCTGGAAAACAGGGGTGCAGACACCTAGCTTACCGGGTGGCTGCAAAGACTGAGAGTGAATTCAGTGCACTTAGCATGGGGCCTGCCACTCAGCAGAGCTCACTGAACCATTACTTTCAGCAGTAAACATCACCAGGGACCTGGAGGCCACGAGCGGACACCAGATGCTGGGTGCAGGGAAAGGCCCTGGTGCCGCAGAGCAGGGAAGCGGGGATAGGTGGTTTCCTCGCAGGTGTGTGTGGGGGGTGCAAGGTGCTTTGCAAAGTGCTCAGTGACACGAAGTGCAAGCATTACTTCTGTCCCACCTCCACCCACGAGGTCACAGTGAAAGGGTGGGGTGGGCTTTACAGAGTTGGAACGTCAGGGGCTGGGGAGATCATTCAGTTGGCAGAGCGCTCCCTGTACAAGGCTGAGGACCGGAGTTCAAGCCCTAGCACCTGCATAAAAAAAGCAGGGCATTCGGGTACACTCTTATAGTACCAGTCGGAAAGGAGGCAGAAATGGGCGGATCCCTGGAGCTCACTGGCCAGCTAGCCTAGCCAGTGAGCTCCAGGTCCAGGTGAGAGACCCAGCCAACACCCAACAGTACCTGAGGGTGACCTCTGGTCACTGTAAGCATGTATGCCTAAGTAGACTTTCCCTCACACACGTGTGCACCTCATAGCACACGCGCGCGCACGCACACACACACACACACACACACACACACACACACACACACAGCTCCCCATCCCCATCAACCACCAAGGGATTGAAATAACCAGTAAAAACAGAGCAGCATCAAGGCTGCTACAAACAGTATGTCTAGCACAGCCCCGCTTCGTTAAGCGTGGGGTACCTAATGTTCAGCTCAGCTGCGAGGATCCCTTCTAAATGTTAAGAAAGGCTGCTTTGAGCAGCATGGTTACTTCAGAATTCTCATTTTCTTGCATTTTTCTTTATTTCCTACGTTGCCAATGTTTTTTTAAGAAACAATGTTTGGGCTTACCTACCACAGCACCCTTCGCCCGGAACACAAGTGACAGGCAAAACTTCAGCACTCCTTCTTCATCTGGGCCACGGTTCCCTCAGATGATAGCAACACAGATCTGCCTGCATGGCCCAATGGAGTCCGGACACCTGCTGCACCAGGGGCTAGTGACATTTCTTGGTCTCCTCTAAGTCCATTTTCCAGGGGCTTCAGGGACTAGATGGCATTTTCTCAGAACTAGAAAGCACACACGGATAGACACCAGATTCCCAGGACTGACTCCCAACAGTAGCTCAGCTGTCTGGAGGAGCTCCCCACTCAGACATTGACCTTCGGAATGTTTGGGGGGCAAATCCAGTTGATCCTGACAGCCTCACTTCGGGCTGCTCAGGTGGTAGGAAGATGAGCCAGCTTCTGCCTTCAGTGACTCTGACAATATTGTAAGAATGACGGAAATACAGACACACAAGGCAAAAATACGGATAATCCTATGGCAGTCGGACAAAGCGAATAGGGCGGCAGAGCAGTGTGGGGACCTGGGACGCGGTACCGCGCTACCTGAATCCTCTCATCCGCAGAGGAAACCGAGTCCCTTGAAGAAGCATGGAAGAATACAGCAGATGTGTGTGGAACATCTGGACCACACCACAGCAGACCTCCCCAGGAGCGTGTGAATTATTCCAGACACTGAGCTCACAAGCGCCACGTTACAGCCACATCCCTATCGTCGCTGTTCCCATTTGGGAGAACTCCAAGGAGCCGGAGAGTGGGCACCAGAAAGCCCTGTTCTTGGCTCTAAGTCTCCCTGGTGGCGGCCCCACAAGCAGGGAGCCGCTTTGTTCTCAGTACCCGGCCTGAGCATCTTGATTTGGACACACGCACAGAGCCTGCTTGGGTCTGTCTGCTCAGGCATTCTCATTTTCCAGGTACCATGAGATCCAGTGGGTGGCTTGTGTCTGTGATTCAGTCTGCCCTGGGAACCTCTACAGTGAGGTCACTGCATGGAAGGAGCATGGGATAGAAGAGAATAAAGCAACAGAGGCACAGACTGTGACCCAGAGAAAGGGTTTGTTGGGAATGCTCCAGGCGTATGAGACGGAAAAGATGAGCAGAGGCTTCGAACTGTTTACAGGACAGTGTGAGTGTGAGCAACTAACAGATATAACTATGTCTGATTTTCACAGCAACTATGTTTCTGAAAATCAAAGTAAGTTTCCTTATTTTTAAAGCATTGAGGACTCAGAAAAAAAAAGCAACAAAAGATGATTTAGCAGGAAGACAGGCAAGGGATACGAACCGGAGATTGTCGTTGCTTGTGAAAGCAATATAAATGCGATCTCTGCAGAAGCATTTCTCACTTGTGTTTAAGGAGAAAATCAAAATAACCAAGCACGGCAACTGTTTAGAAACGTGCTGGTGGCCAGGGCGGAGGCGAGGTTGGCAATACGCCCCCTAAACTGCTGGTAAGAAGTATAGTTTGGAATACCAGTTTTAAAAGAGAAATTTGGTAATAAATGACATTTGTAGGCAGATGTCCTTTGACCTAAACACCTCCTCTTCAGGAATTTGCATTAAAGGATACAGGGCACATGAAATGTGTGTGTGTGTGTGTGTGTATGTGTGTGAGTGCACGCGTGCACATATGTGTATGTGTGCAATCTGTACGTGTGTACGTGTGATAGATAGCCTGTGTGCCTATGTTGGGGGTATGGGCATGCCGTGGTCCCCGTGTGGAGGTCAGAGTACACCTTGGGTAACACTCTTTGCCGTTCACCTTGTTTGACATAGGATATTTTGGTTGTTCGTTGCTGTGATCACCAGGCTAGCTGGCCGGTGAGCTTCTGGGGTTCCCTGTTTCTGCCTCCCACTTCACTGTAGGAGCTGGGGTTGCAGATGCATGCTACTGCTCATGGCGCTACATGGGCTCTGGGTGGAACTCAGGTCTCATGCCTGAGCAGTGAGAACTTCCCTCTGGACACATTCCCTGGCCCCACAAAATATGTTAACATGTATGCACAGGGATGCTCATCGCAACAGTGTCTGTCACAGCAACAGCCTGGCAACAAGCCGAGCACTGACATCAAGGAAGAGGGAAAAGAGCAGCACACAGCATTACCGAGCATTTACTCCATAGCAGGAAGGCTCCAACGCTCCACAAATTAACCCAACTTAATGCCAATTCTGTTACTCTGTCCATTTTGTAAAAGAAGAAAACAAGACTCGTTGAGATTAAGACTGTTGCCTAAAGACTCTTAGCAGGTGATGAAGCAGCATTCCAAGACAGGCAGACATGCTGCTGGCATGTCATGCACACACCTGCACATGCACGCACACACACACATACACACCTGTATACACACATCTGCACACACACATTTGTACACACATACACACCTGCACATACATAACTGCACAATACATACACGCACACACACACACACATCTGCACACACATAAACATACACAATGGGGTATTCTGCACCAGTGCTAATGAGATCATACATGTTGACGTGGGAAGATACAGTGTTGGCTGCCGGGACCTAGGCAGGAATAATGTGCTCCAGGATGCCTGTCCTTGCTGGTATTAGAAAAGGAGATATATCAATGAATCATCACCCCATTGTTTTCTCTGTTTAAAAAGTGGTTAATAAATAAATGTGACAGACAAGTAAAATACTTATGGAAACTGTCTAAAAGACTCAAGTCTGAATATTAAATATTTTATAGTGTAAAAATATCAATTTTATTTGTGCGTGGGTTAGAGAATGGTATATATACATTTTAAAGTGGGTTTTTCTAAACTCTCCCTCAGCATGGGAGGGAATGGGAGCTGAGGAATGAGGGAGAATGAGAAGAGAATTGGTATTTCTGTTTTGGGGTGGGGGAGGATTGAAGACTCTTTGGAGACACTGTAGATCAGGTTGGCCTCAAACTTTAGGAAGACTTCCTGTCTCAACTTCCTGGGTTATAGGGTTACAGGCATGTACCACTGGGCACAGATTTAAAGGACAAAACAAAGTCCAAATTTAAAGTGTAACCCAGGGCTGGGTGCATGGTGCATGTCTGTAATCCCAAACCTTGGGAAGCTGAGGCTGGAGGATTACTGTGAGTTCAAGGCTTGTCTGGGTATAGAGAGTAGTAGGCCAGGATCTTGTCTCATATAGCCAATCAAACCAAACGAGGGACAAGGACCCCACAGGCCGATGGCCGTTCACTTGCAAAAGCGAGTAGCTGTCGTGGTATTTTGTTTCGAGGATAATTGCTCCCTTCCTATGGAGAGTGTGTCCCTAGCTGGGCAGACAGAACAGGAACGACAGGTGATAGCACACGCTCCGGAGCAGAGCAGGGTCAGGGCGGGGTGGTGAGGACAAACGGCCTACAATCCCACGCGCCAGCACAGACACAGACCACCCGACTCAGAATGGAGCCAGTTGTCCTCTGACCTCTGCACTCTGACCTCTGCACTCACATGCAATGGTAACAAATGAAGGAAAATTTAAAACAGAAGAAACAAATTTTAAAAGCTCTTGTTTTAGGAAAAATAGCAGGGTTTGGAGGTGCATGCCTTTAAAAGAGAGGCAGGTGAATCTCTCTGAGTTCAAGACCAGCTTGATCTACATAGTAAATTCCAGGCTAGGCAGGGCTGCGTAGCGAGACCCTGTCTCAAAAAATCAAAACCAACAACAACAACAAAAACTAAAAACTAAAAACAAAAACCCACGACTGGCAATTCGAGTAACCTACGTAGAAGGAGCACAATAGAATTAGCTGCTTTCCTCTTAATTAAGAGTTTTTCCAAAATTCAACAGTAATACTCATAATTAAATATTTTCTTCTCTCTTTGAGCCTATTTCTACACATTTCTCATCTCTTCTTTTCACTTCTTATTTTTACACAATAGGTCCTTAAGTGTTTCTTCATTCTGTCGGTACCTTTTCCTGTATTTCCCTGAACCCACCTCTCCATCACTGAACATCTGAACATACATAGGGCATCTCGGTCAGGGGACGCTTACTGAGAATGCGCTGTGTGCATTTTGGGGCAGAATGAGCAGGATAAAGTTCCCAGTGTATTTTACACCTGACAGAGCTGTGAGCAGCCAGACAGCACTAAGAGCTATGTAGGACGCTGTAGCGGGGTGGCTGGTTCAGACTGGGCGATGAAAAGGCCTTTCTGAAAGGAATCATGAGTGTTCACAGACATTCAGGCACCCGAGCGGTTCTTGTAAAAGACCAAATGTTAAAGTTTACATCTTACCATTAGGGAATTTATGGTTATACTTTGACAAAATAGAATATTATGATAGTTAGTGGCACAAAAATGTCCACAACGAAGTTACAAACGCAGCCTACAAAAGAGCATAAAACAAGAGGGTTTTTTCTTGTACCGATAAAAAGTTGGAAGGATTTAAAAGTTAATATCATTACACTAGGTGTCCTGAGGTCAGTTTTCTTCGCCTTCATTTTTTACTCTTGAATCTTCTGTAATTGAATTAACTAGAGTAATTTTACATCTAATATATATGATCAGTTCCTCAGAGTCTCCCTTTCCTGTTCAGCCCTCAGCCCCACACTGGTTAGCAGATACATTTATATGTTGCAGAAGTTTATTTTTAGTTATATATAAAATAATTGTTTTACGTACTGGTGAAGGGCTGTCTAGTGCTTTTTGTATTGTTTCCAGCTGTTGGATTTCTGTGGGGGCTGTTTAATTGCTAATGATCTGCATGTGCTATCAATAGAATACCTGAGGAGTTCTGAATCAATGAAACACCTGAGCTCAGATGCTCGGGGTTCCACTGTGGATCCAGTATGGCGCTGGCCATGATGGTGGTTCTCTCTGCTGAGGTCTGGCAGGGTTTGCAGTTATGGAATATGCCTCTGTGTCTTCCCTGGTGACTCGCCCAGTAGATGTACTGCTACAAATGGCACACCAACGTGGGGTAGGACATCACACCAGCTAATCCAACGTGGAGACAAGGAAGAAGAGAAAGAAACTCCAGATCTCATAGAGTTCGGTAAAGTACGCTCAGGGAAGCTACCAGAGGATAGAGATTAAGGTATTAATTGAAGACTCTTGAAGGAAGGAGAGAGAGAGAAAGAAATGTGCCTCTATGAAGAGAAAAGGCTGTGAAACTAATAAATAAATGAGAAAGAAAGCTCCAAGGTGAGAGCCACAGAATAGAGGACCCTTGAGATAAAGAATTCAGCTGGGAGCAGAAAAAAGCAAGGTTCTTAACTGCTTTTCCTGATCATGGAGCCAATGCTCCCTCCTGCCACTGGTGGTAGCGTGCTGTGTCATAATCTGAGTTTTTTGATAGCTGCGTTGTATGTGTGTTAAGTTCAAAATGTGTTTGAGATCTATGAAAGGACTTGTATGTTTCCCCTTAGAGTTGGTGAGAAAGAATGCCAAGCCACTAGAATGTTTCAACTGGAGAATCTTCCCACTGGCCCAGGACTCCCTGCTGTTGTAGAAGCCACAACTTAGAGCCAAAAAAGTCTATTAGTTAAACTGACCTTTTTTTCCCCCCCTGCAAACCTTACTATAAGAAAGACACTGGTGATGGTGATGAGAACTCCACTCATGAGGGAACCCTTACTACATACAAAGTGACCAGTTACTTTTCCAGCAAACCAGACTCTATTTTAAAGCCCAGAAAGGGTCAGCACACAATAATTGTCTTCCAGGATTGGCCAAGGTTGCATCTCGTGCTGGAAGCTGAACTTGGTACTGTAAGAGTCACCCTGGGTGGTGTGTATTTTGAGGGCATGAAGGGGTCATTGGAGAGCTGCTGAAACTTGGCACTATGAGAGGCCAGTAAAGGCCATTTGTGAGGATGCAGCCTCAGTAGTAGCTGAAGGCCCAGACTGAAGGAGTCATGAAGACAAGTTGAGGTTTGGCACCATGAAGAGAGCCTAGGAGAGGCTATCGGTGAAAGTGCAGCCCAGTTGCAGCAAGGGACCCCAGCAGTTTTTAAAATGCCAGTATCATAGGATGACCACCAAGGACAGCAGCAGCAGTGGAGTGGAGCCAGCCAGAGCCCGGAGGACAAATTGTGTGTGCTGCAGAGGGCAGAGCCAGAGCAATGATCCAAGCCCTTTGGAGGAGCCCAGAAGAACATGAGTGAGTTCCAGATAATTGGACATTGATAATGTTTTTCTGCTGTCCAGAGACACTGTGAAAAGCTTGATAGATGTTTGGTTTCATTTGGTCCTGTGCATTAGCAACCCTCGTTATTGTTCCTCTTGTAAATGGTTTTGCTGGTGTAGTGTTAACTTGTGTTGTAAAGGTAAAACAATTTTTTAGTACAGAAAAGGGAAGTGTTATGGAGGTTTATTTTTAATTGTTTTTTAAAATAATTGTTTTATGCATTGTTGGGTGAGGGGCTGACTAGAGCATTTTGTATTGTCTGCAGGTGTTGGATTTCTGTAGGGGATGTTTGATTGCTTATGATCTGCACCTGAGGAGTTCTGAATGACTAAAACACCTGCACTCAGACGCTGGAGGTTTCACTGTCCAACACAGTGCTGGCCATGACGGCGGTTCCCTCTGCTGAGGGTTTGCACTTGTGAAAATGCCTCCTTGTCTTCCATCCTGAGGTACCACAATAATGTACTACTACATTGATATGCTTGTCATTTCCCCCTCGGTCCTACTCGGCCCACACACAGCCTCTGGCTACCCAGGACAAAGAGGAACACTCACCCACAAACACATAGGTGGCATGTAGTTCATATTTATTGAGCTGAATTGATTGTTAAGAATCAGAAATCTGTCCACAAAAATGGTAGGCTGTCAAATATATAAAAAGTGAATTTTTTTTTTACCAAGTAATCTCCATTTTACACAGTCCTCATGTCTTTATATTATCTCACACCCAAACTAAATGAAAATATTTTGAAAGACTGCTCAAAGGGAAAACTCGCTGCAATCACTTTGTAAGTGGAGAACATACTGGAGGTCTGCTGTTTACTTGGTGGTTTTGTGTCACTCTGACCAACCAGGCTTAATTGCCTCTGCTGCTGAATGGCCTGAAAAACACCTGCCCCCACTCCATTACAGAGAAAAAAGAGCGCCTGCAATGAGCTGGAATTTCCAGGAAAATCCATACTGGCTCAATTTGTATTAGTCCCTGTGGGATTACTGCGCTGATGTCATTTTCAATATGTCTGACTCTTCCCCTCTGATTGGTGCGATTCCTCATCTTCCTCAGCTGACTCAGCTGCTTCCCTCAGAGCAGGCGTCTTTGTGAATGACTCTCTCGGGGAGCATGTGCAGTGGGCGTCCGGAGCTTCACTCCATGGGAACACAAGAAACTGGGCTGACAGGAAGAATGGGCGGAGCACGGGGGCGTGATGGGGCAGGTCATGGTGCTCCTGGAGGCTGCCAAGGCCTGTGCAGTAAGAGAGCTGGTTGAGGGTGCCTGGTTGGGGTGACCCCGCGGGCAGTGTGTGCACAGAGGAGGCAGCTTCACACAAGAGGCAGTGGGGCTCCAGGGCGGCTCCAGCCGCACTGACTTACACCTCTGCTGGATTCAACCCTGTTTGTACAAGAGCTGATGTGCGGACTGTGCCTTCAGGGATCGGGGCTCAACACGGGAACCTATCGGAAGGCTCAGTCAGCTGATGGCCACCTTGGCACTCGTTCTGTTTGCAGGACTGCAATGGCAACCGGGGGACTGGGTCCTTCTTACCGTGTTAAAACTGACTTTAAAATGCCGTCTTTGCAAAAGCAGCAGTCAGTACAATAAAAGGGGCTGGTGGCGCCTGGGGACAAACAACAAAAATACCCTATAAACAGAAGCGTGGTGGGAAAGCTGGCACAGCAGAGCTGGGCACCCAGCACGGGGTCCTGTCCTCGCCTGGCACTTCCAGTTCTTATGATCACTATTTGGAAAGACCTGTAGGTACGGGATGAATTGGATTTCAACGGGAACTAGCCAGCATCATTGTGCAGTACGCCCATTTCTTTCTTTTATTAATGTATTTTATGTGTGTAGTATACGCACAAATTCCTGTGTGTGTGTGTGTGTGTGTGTGTGTGTGTGTGTGTGTAGGTCACAGGCCTTCCTGTTACTCCCCATTTTATTTTTGGAGGCAAGGTCTCTTACTGATCTTGGCGTTCCCATATTGGCTCCACCAGTGAGCTTTCAGGATACTCATGGCTCCTCCTCCTCAGTGCTAGACTGGCAGGTACTTCCTACCATTGGAGGGCTTTTTTCACTGGGGTGCTGACATTCAAACTCAGGTCTTCACACTCACGGAGCAAGCGCTGACTGCCTGAGCCACCGCTCCAGCCCCGGCACTTTCATTTCTTTAGAAAGGAAGATTTCAAAAGAATTTAGCTTTTTTTTTTTTTTTTTTAAAAAAAACTGAGAATTATAAGATGAATAATGACTAAGGGATTAACATGAAACTTTATTCTCCTGGTATTGGTTTGCATGTCACTACAATGCATTTAAATTGCTAGTCAGAATAGTCTAGTTAATATAATCATTTGTTTCTCATTCCCAGCATCTACTATTGCTAATTATTATGTCTTTAACATAGTCTCTGTTTAGTTGAGACAACAAGGAGCAAGCCTAGAGATTCTGAACCACCTCAAAATGCCGCCAGCGCCCGACAAATCTATAGGAAAGTATTTCCTTTCTGTTATATTCAGGAAACAGTGTAACATTTGAAACATTAACCACCACGTGTCATATCGATAAAGAAGATGAACACACAGTTATCCCTATGGCTAAAGGAAATTTATTTGCAAAATTTAATACCCAGTCTCATAACAACTCCAAGCAAAGTAGAAACGGAAGAAAATGTCCTCGACTTTAAAACGTCATGTGATAAAACCTACAGCCAACATGTTTATTTAGTGAAAGACTGAATGCTTTCCATGAAGACCGGGAATAGCAATTCAGTTCACTATTACACCGGTGGTGTTAGCCAGTGCAATAGGGCAGGTTAAAAAAATGTGTAAGGATTGGAAAGGAAGACAAAACTGGCTTTGTGTGCAAACACAATTGTATTTACAGGAAATCACAAAAACCTGCCAACCCTTATTACAGCCACAGTGAGGTCTCATTAACACAGGCTAAAGCTTGGCCAAGGTTACATTTACAATTAGTAATTGGAAAAGCCAGAGTTCAAGTCCAGAAAATCCAAAGGAAGACCAGCCTAGAGACTTCCTCTTAACTAATACTTCTATGGTAACTCTAGATCAAGCTACTATTATTTACAATAGCCAAGATATGGAATCAACCACGGTGTCCTCTGGCGGGTGACTAGAGAAAGAATATGTGGTACTTACACAATGGAATAGTCATCTTAAAAAAAGAATAATCTTGTCACCCATCTCCAAAATATCTTGTTATTTAGAAGCAAATATTTCAAACTTGTAAACAGCCAAACTGTAAATGCTTCTCCTCCCAGCCTTCCAGGGAAGGGTTGCTTTCTGTGCCGCTGTTGTGGGTACAACAGGAAACCAACCGCAGGAAGAGCTTGGCTTATTTCACCACTGCCTGTTCAAATCTAGGCTTTCAGACCCTTCTGGGACTGAGCAATGCTTCCCAGGCTACTCGGGAGCTAGGCTTTGAGGATTTGGGCTATTGCCAATGAAGACATCACTAATTCCTAACACAGCTGTGACTCTTGGGCCTTTTCACATGTTCTTTGAAGGAAATACCCCTGAGGAGGCCACAGGGTCAGCCAGAAATGTTAGTAAAGGTCCTTCACAGCTTGACCCACAACCCCAGTACCAAGCTCTCTTCCCCTCTACCAGAAGGTCTCCCCCTAACCCAGGCCCAGGCCAGAAGCAAAACTATCTTGTGGGGGGCTAGAGGTGGCTTTCCTGCTAACTGGAAAGGGATCTGGCCATTATTAGCCAAGCAGAGAGAAAAGCAGGGAAAACAGAAAGATAAACAAGATAGTCTTGTAGCGATCTCAATGTGAAGGCTGTCTTTGAGAATTGTTAAGTTTAAAACACAGAGTTGTCAGCACAATCAGACTCAGCTAACTGCAAAAACCTCAAACTCAGGGATACACACACACACACACACACGCACGCACACACACGCATGCGCGCGCACACACACGCATATATATATATATATATATATATATATATATATATATATATATATACATACATATATGCATAGCTATCCTCATCGTTTTATCATTGTTTTGATCTGCTAAATGGAAATAATGAGCTTCAAATATTTCCCTGATGAAAGACACAATCGTCATTCATCCAGCTTTGTCTTCCCAGGCCTCCTATGGCCCCAGAGCGCATGACTGCAAGTGCAACCACCCAGTGTTGCATTTGCGGTCTATCGACGGCTGAATTATGAGACTTCTGAGGGCTGTACTGCAGTGTAAGGGAAAGCGTGGTGTAATGGGACGCATGAACTCACCGTTTAGAGCCTCTACATCTTGGTTCACTAAGTACCTAAGAGCTGAATGTATGCTGTGATCCGACAGAGGCCTCACACATGAAAGATGCTAAACAGACGAGTGTGCATACTTGCGCGCGCAAATCCCCCACCACCACGTGTCATAGACTGCAAAGGTTAACAGTTGAGGTCGATTTATCGCCCGACATAACTTGGTCCCAGACAGACTGTTATAATTAGTTTTGATTATTTTCAATGTGGTCAGCAAGAACACGGAGGAAAATATGAATTCTGAAATGGCCACAGTCGAAAGGCTGACGCCTGGGACATGACCTCACTCTGATTTTGATCTTTGTCTCAGTGATGCTCAGCATATCTTATTCCTTGTTTGAGACTGGGATGAGATGCCACAAAAAAACAAACCAAAACAAAAACACTAAAGACACTGATCGAGTTTAAAAGGCCAGCAAGGCGGCTTCAGGGTTGATAACTCAGGAGCTGGTCACAGCTCCCAGCAACCATGGACTCTCAGTGAAGCACAGCCTGGCGTGCCTAAGCCTGGTCTGAACTCTCTGAATCTTTGGAAATATGTTCCAGTGACTTCGTCTCTAGTCATATGATAGAAGCTGTGTTGGAAAGCCACAAATGTCCCAACTCTTAGTTCTCTCATATAATCAATTTAGATTTATTTAAATATATACATTATGAATTATTCAAAAATTATGCCTTGAGTGGAAGTGTCTGTGTATATGTGTGTGCGCATGTGTATGTGAGCATGAGTGTGCTAGTGTGTGTGTGCACACACGCGCATGTGTATATTGTGTACATCTGTATGAACGCGTGTGTGTGTTTGCTTGGTACTGGGTACCCAACCCAGAGCCTTGTGAATGCTGGATCTAAAAAATATAAGGCATCTTAGAAATGTTAGAGATTTTTACCAATAGGGTGGGAGAGGAGGGACATGATTTATCCTTCCTCATAATCAACTAAAAAAATAGACAAAACACAGAAAACACTTTTTCAGACATTAGCTGACAGACAACACAGGCCTGTGATGTCTGAGCAAAAAGACACAAAGTGGGCCCTAGCGAGCGACTACCAGCCTGCTCCCTGCGGCAGTTCCAGGAACAGCGTGGGAGGGAATTGGTGTCTAGAGAGCGCCTCGGTGGAGAAGACTGAGAGATCTGGGAGTGGAAATGGCTGAACCCCTGCAAGGAAGGATGAGTGAAGAGAAGGGAGAGGAGAGGATGGGAGAGGACAGGAAGAACGCTGGAGTTCTGTCTGCACACAGGCCTCCCTGGAGTGTCCGCTTAGTTCTGATGGACATGTAGACACACGTGAGAGGAACGACTTCAGTCCACCTGAGAGGAGAAGATGGAACAGTTCGTGTTCATAGGACAGGAGTAGTTTATATTCGGGTGTTTGGCTGTACTGCAAGATGAATGAGAGGACTGAACAAAACGCAGCAACGGGAATATTAAAGTCAAGATGACGAGTATCCAGTAAAACTGACAAGGCAGACAAAAAAGGTAGACAGAGACTCCAGATCCCAACAGGAGAGGAAGAGCTGGCAGATGTGGTACTAAAGCAGCATTAGTAACTGCACCCCCGTGCTCAAGAAGAGCATTAATAACTGCACTCCACGTCCCCCGAGGAGGAAGACAACATGAGCCGAAGAACAGGGGAGGGGATGTAAGCAACTCCAAGCCCAGCTTCCAGTGACTAGAAGGACAACATCCGAAACAAAGGTACATCAGACAGGAGTAGCAGCAGATTAGAAGGCACAGCATCAGGAGTGACCTGTCGTGAAAGAGAGACTGAAGACTGAAGAGAAACAAGCTGCTCGTCCATGGCCTCATCGATCAATCTAAAGTTAATGAGATCAGAGTTCCAGAAGGAGAGAGACCAGGGTGCAAGGGAGCAGACGAAACAGTACAGTTTTCCAAATTCAATGGAAGCCATGAATTCACAGATGCCAACAGCCCATCTAAACAGAATACACGGAAAGAAAATGACTTCAAGAAGTGTCATAGTCAAACCATTGAGCTGATGACAAGAAAACCCTGAAAAACCTCAGAAAAAAAAAGATGACAGAAAAAGTTAGGATTCAGAGACTTCATACATGATGTATACAGCAGGCAGTGGATAGACATTTTTAAAGAAAAAGAAGGATGAGGAGGAGGAGGGGGAAGGGGGAGGGGAAGGAGGGGGAGGGGGAGGACAACAAGAAGAAGAAAAACAAAAGCAAATTAAAACTCAGCCTCAAATTCCATACCCAGAAAATATCTCTCAAACTGAGGGTAAAATTGAGCTTTTCAGACAGATAAATATTGAACAAATGAACTCTAGAATAACTGTACTATTGAAAACGTTAAAGGCTCGGCTCAGTGGCGCATGCCTTTAATCCCAGCACTCAGATCTCTGTGAGTTCAAGGCCAGCCAGGACTACATAGTGAGACCCTGCCCCAAACAAACAAAAACACAATGAATATAAGTGAAATCACAAGCATGCAATAGAATGGCATTTAAAGTCAACAAGAGAGCCATTAGGAAAGTCCCTAAAATTTGAGAAACAATGCACTTTAAAATAATTCATGAGTCAAAGAATAAATTGCAGGGGAAATTTAAAAATATTTTGAATGTGATGCAATGAAAAAGCATTACATATAAAATCCATGAGAGGGATAGATTAAGTGGTAGGAAAGAGATAAGAAAAGAGGAGAGGTTAAGATAAACAAAACAGAGAGCAGAAAAGAGGCAGGAAATTCAATGAAACACAAAGCTGGTTCTTTGAAACTCGCGGTAAAATTGCAAACTTCTAGCCAGAGTGATGAGCAGGGGAGAATCCAGAGATGACAGAGTTCTCACAGGCGTTAGAAGGACAATGAAGCAGCACTACGGATTGCTTTAAGCTGACGCATTACATAGCTCAGTGAAACTGACCATTTCCTGGAAACACACAAACTATCAGAGCTCCGGCATGAAGAAACAGACAAGCTGTACAGCTCTAACCTCCCCCTCTTTACTCCCCCCTCATTTTTATTTATTTATTTTTGGTACAGAGTATCTGGGATTTTAAGTGTGTGCCACCATGCTGGCTACACTGTATCTATTAAAAATAATTTGCACATTGGCACATGCCTTTAATCCCTGCACTAGGGAGGCAGAGGCAGGTGGATCTCTGAGTTCAAGGCCAGCCTGGTCTACAAAGTAAGTACCAGGACAGCCAGAGTTACATAGAGAAACCCTCTCTTGAATTGCATCCCCCCACAACACAAACACAAATAATTAATTGGTTTGAAACCTTTCACACTGACAAGATGGCTTTACTTGTGAGTCTCACTAAATATTCCGGGAAGATATATTGATACTATATGGATATGTCCAGAAAGTAGAAGAGGGAAACTACTCATTCTGTGATGCTAAACTCCCTTGGAAACCAAAACCACAGGAATAATTTTGAAGGTATTAAAGAGGAAGGATCCGTAACAAGGAATATCAGTACAGACACCTGCCGGCATCGCAGAGGCTGGAAGACAGACAGCCTGTGCTGAGCAGCGTGGACTTCTGGGCCCACGTTCCCCAGGTCCGGGTGAGCCCCAGTGCTCACTAGCTGCACTTTAGTCAAGGTACTTAACTTTTCTGTGCCTCAATCTTCCATCTACATGTGGAGACAGTGACAGAACATTCTTCATACAGCTGTTGTGAAGATAAAGGGGTACATACACACAAAGGAGGGGGGCATCAGTGGGTAATGGTCTTGCAACCATGGGGACCTGGGTTTGATCCCAGGAACCCGAGTATCCGAATTAAACACCCATCTTGGCAGCACATGCTTGTAATCCCAGAGTCAGTCAGGCAGAGCCCTCGGGCTGTATGACCAGCCAGACAGGTGAGCCCCAGGCAGTGAGAGACCCTGCTTCCAAAGACAAGATGGATGCCTCCTGAAGAGCGATACCTGAGGCCCACCTCTGGCCTCCGCAGCTATGTGTGCACGTGTGAGCACACACACTGCACACTACACACATACACACACCACACACACCACACACACCACACCTACCACACAACACCCCACCCACCCACACACACACACACACACACAAACACACATATATACATATACACACTACACACACACACACACACACACACACTATACACATATATACATATACACACCACACATTCTATAAACACACCACACACACACACACACACACACACACACACACACACACCCCACACACTAAAGTGGAAATGGCCAATGCTCATCCACATCCTAGCATGTGGGAAGCACGACATATATGTCTGGTGAAATTATCCAAGTGCCAGCTGGTGGCTGTCTTCATGTATTTGCCCTGCAAGCGAATCATGAAGTAAGTGCCTGTCCTCATTGTGCTAGTCCGGGTTGCTGCCATAACAAATTACTACAAATTTAGTGCCTTGAAATAACAAAATGTAACTCCTGGAAGTTCTGGAGTCCAGAAGCACAATGTTAGTTACGTCAGGCTGGAATCAAAGCAGTGGGCAAGGCTGCACTCCCTCGGAAGACCTTGGTGGAACAGATCCGAGTCTTCCAGCCTCCAGCATCCCTTAGAAATCGCAACCTTGTCTCCCCATCTTAGTCTCTAAGCTCAGGCTCCCCCTCCTTATCTTGCCTCCCTCTGATCAGGAGGTCTGTGATTGGACAGTTTAAGACAATCTCCAAGATTTTTACCTTAATCACATCATCAAAGAGCCCTTTTCCTTTTGGGGCAGTATTTGTGGGTTCCAGAGATTTGGACCAGAGATGAGGAGTCATTATTCAACCTACATCAGTAGGGATTAATTGTGTTGTGTGGCAATACAAGGTAACATTTATTTGTAAGTGATATTTGGCTCTCTACAATAAACTTACTAGTACCCAGCAACCATATTCCAGTCATATTCATTTGAGGGTAAGTCCCAGACCACAAGCAAAATCTCCCTAATGTACTGAAGCACTCCATCGTGTTAACACAGACTCAAATCTATATATACACTTACTGCAAACTTAGGGGGAAATTCCTGGAAACACAGTGAGCCTTCTTGTGATTCAAATAAAATGACTTAAGAATAGTTCATTATTATTATTGTATGAGTGTGTGCATGTGCACGTGTGTTCACACATGTGGAGGTCAGAGGACAATTTTGAGGAGTCAGTTTTCTTCTTCTACCTTTACATGGTTTTCAGAGACGGAACTCTGGTCCTTAGGCTTTTGCAGCAAACAACTTTACCCACAGAACTATCTCTCTGGCCCTGCCACAGCTTTCTAAGGCCACTAATCAGAGTCAAGAAAGCTGGGGGAAAGTAAGAATTTGATTTCATTTTATTTTTATGTGCATTGGTGTTTTGCCTACATATACAACTTGTGTGAGGGTATCAGATCCCCTGGAACTGGAGTTACAGACAGTTGTGAGCTGTTGTGTGGGTGCTGGGAATTGAACCCAGGTCCTCTGGAAGAGCAGCCAGTGCTCTTAACTGCTGAGCCATCTCTCCAGTGGGAAATACTATATTAGATGGTGGCAATTTGACTGACTTCCCGTGCAGAATTGCTGAAAGCACGAAATGAGAATTTATATAATTCCCAATGCAAATGCTCAATAAATTGTACTCCCTGTCATCAGTATGTAATAAAGTCCATTCTACACACAGTAGAAATAGCATCTCATTTTCCATTTCCTTCTTTGTGTGAGCAGGGAAGTCGCTCCTTTGGGGACTGTGACGTCATAGGCAAGGCACTGCAGGAAAAGAGGAAAGAGCAATGCAGCTACAGTTCTCAGATGCGTGTCCTCAGGAAACAGGAAAGGAGAACTAAGACAGGACTCCCTAAGTCGTACGAAGTGCGTAGTCTTAGGACCTAAGTCAATGAAGGATGACGAGTAGGCCAGAGAGTCTCATGTGCGACAAAGAGGCTGACATGACTAGAGGCTCAGAGGAAGCAAGGGGAAAAGTGAAGTTTCAAGGCAGCCAGGAGACCCATTCTCTGTAGGAAGGACAGCGGCGCGAAGCAAGAGGGAAACAAGGAAGGCTGGAACCCAGGCAGCCTGTGCTGCTGCCAACCATGACCTCACAGCCCCGGGCCATGTGCGGTGTGCCGCTCGCCCTGGGTATTCCCAGCTACCAGCCGCAGCTTCTCAATCTGGGAGTGAATGCAGCCACTCACAGCCAATAGGTTAATTCTGATTTTCAACCGGATTGGCTTGAGAGCACCTAGCTGTGTTCAAGTATGAAATTCTTAAAAAAAATTTACAAAAGAACAAAGCAGTTCATGACAATGCTTTGAGTCTAAGCATCTTCTTTTTCCTTTCTTTTTTTTCCCCTGAGACAGGGCTTCTCTGTTGTAACTTTGGCTGTCCTGGAACTCACTCCTTAGACCAGGCTGGCCTCCAACTCACAGATCCGCCTGCCTCCGCCTCCAGAGTGCTAGGATTAAAGTTGTGTGCCACCACCGCCCAGCTCTAAGCATTTTCTATAAGAGAAAAATAGTCGTTGCCAGCAAAGCTGTGAGAAATTAAACAGTTGCTACAAAATTTAATAAAAGCCGAATAGTTTTCTTTTCAGGGTGGGGGCACACTGTCGCAGTAGCTAAGTTGTTACAACCAACTTTACACTTTTCTTTACTCCTAAGTAATAGCGCCAGGGCATGGGGGAGACAACGACCAGAGCTCTACTACTCAAAACACTTTGGAGCTGTTAGTAAAAAAAATGAAAGAAGCACAAGTAGCAGGGGTGCCATGACCTTGCCATCTACAAAGACGGGGATGCGTTAGGCCAAATTCATAGCCATTTATATTCGCTCTGGATATGTGCAGCCCACAGGCCACGGGTCACATTCACCGGCGTGCCGGAGATTTAGCGAGGCACAGCGTGTCCAGAGGTTCAGCTGAGGGGAAGGCCCACCCTGATCACGGGTGGCACATCCCACGGGCCTGACCCCAAGCGAAATCTCCCATTTTCTATGGCAACCTGAACTTGCCTTTGAGAAAGTGATGTCATGCTGACATACTTTATTTTCCATAAATGACTTCTATTTTAAAACAGCCTTCCCTTTTACAGGAATTCTCCTTTTCTTTCCCTCTGGCTAACTGGAACAGGAGATGCTAAATTAAAGTTGAGCATCCTTTGAGTCCAGACTCACTACCGTACAACTTCCAGGAAGTCACTGCCTCTCTGCACACCTCAACCTCCCCGTTCCAAACAGAACTAAATGGAAGGCTGCAGCCAACAACACAAGATACGTTTTACATGGCTGTTACTATGTGGTGGAAGCCTCAGATCATCTCATTTTGTGCTATGGGTCTTCCCATCACACACAGGAAGACGGGCACGGAATGGGACTGGAGGAAGAATGGGTCATAGCTGAGTGGTAGAGGCAAAGCTGGAATCTAAGAGTCTCTACTACTGACTTCCGCCTCCTGCTCCCTACAAGCCAGCGACAGCTGCTCTCCGAGCAAACCACTATTGCGTTAAAAGCTCAGAAGGCCTTAAAAGTTACATTTCTTTCAAACAAAGTGTAAGAGAAACAGGGTAAGAAATGGGGATTTTTGCCAGGTGGTGGTGACGCATACCTTTAATACCAGCACTCGGGAGGCAGAGGCAGAAGGATCTCTGTGAGTTCGAGGCCAGCCTGGTCTACGGAGTGAGTTCCAGGACAGCCAGAGTTACAACAGAGAAACCCTGTCTCGAAAGAAAGAAAGGAAAGAAAGAAATGGGGGCTTTTGTGATCCTAGTCACAACAGACAAGTTCGTCCTTCGCTGACCCTGTATTTGCAGCAAAGATGACAGAGTCACTAGATAAGAATCTAGTGACTCAGCTGTACAGATCAGCAAGGGGATTTTCCTCAGATGAGAACCAAAGGTTAGAAACGGCAGAAGATAAACTCATCACACGTTTTTTCACTTATTTTCTTTTACAATTATCTCTGTATCTATTTATCTATGATCTACCTACCTCCCTACCTCCCTACCTGATTTCTGTGTGAGCATGCATGTGTATGTATTGGACCCACACATGTCCACATGTCTTGGAATGCATGGAAGGCAGAGGACAGCCGGCAGGAGTTAGTTCTCTCTGCCCACCTTGCGGGTTTCAGCCATCTAAGGTTGCACCCAGGTTCTGTGGCAAGTGCCTTTACCCGCTGAGCCATCTCCCTGGCCCATTCCCCCCTCTCCCCCCGCCCCACTTTTCTTTGAAGACAGGCTCTCACTATGTAGCCCATGCTGGCCTTGAACTTGGAATCTTCCTGCCTCAGACTTCTACAAAAGCATCAAAAATTTTTTTTTTTTTTTGCAGGGGTGGGGGTTCATTCATTCATTCGTCAAGAATTTATCAAAGGGCTGGGTGTTGGGAATACGGCAGTAAGCCGGAAACAGACTCTGCCATCAACAATGAACCAGTGTTGACTTTGACATGCGTGGTTATTTATGAGGGGCAGAGCTGGCTTCAGAGTCGGGATGGCACAGAGACCTACAGACTGCAACCAGGTTATGCAGTCCTCACTGGAGCAAGTGAGCTGTCAAGCCAAGCACTCTTTAAGTACATACTAGTTTCTTTAGGGTCTCCTTTAACATCAATGACACGCGAGCCTGTGCAAGGGGCTTCGAGGAAGAAGGCATTTATCACAGGGCACAAGGCCTGGAGACTTTGCAGTTTTCTGGAGGACAGTGGAAGTACATAGCTCATTTGACAGCCATTTATTAAGCGTCTGTTATGTTCAAGGAACAGCATTAGGAACAGAGTCATGGGGGTGGAAAAATACGGTCCCCAGAAATTACAACAGTGTGGAGTAGCACAATGAGGTTGCAGAGTAGAAAGGTTGGTGAGAGAGGAGGGGTGCTGACTCAGAACAGTGAGCTAGAAACGACACTGGGGAGGAATCTTAACAGATAAAGAGAAGCTAGTGCTTGTAAGCAGATAACCTGGAGAGGGGCGTTCCACAGCGACAGGTCCCGATGACCTACCATGGCGAGACTGCCACTTGCTTAGAAGGAACCTGGGGGAGACTTAGCCATCTAAGGTTTGGTTCAAGACATATGCTATAGGTCACACTGTACCCAAAGATCTTTTCATGTTTCCATTCTTACACATTCTTAGATTTACTTGGCCTGTATTGGGGGTGGAAAATAAGAACACACACACACACACACTTAGTGGGAAGGAGGCAGACAGTCTCTCCCTCTTCTGGCTTCCTCCATGAGGCTGGTAGGACTTGACCAACTGGTTGGTTAGTCTCAAGCTGTATCAGGATTTGGTGAGGATTTGGCTAAATTATTTCACAAGGAGTCAGTGAGGGGGGGCAGAGGGGGAGAGAAGAGAGCGAGTGAAAATTAGTTTGGAGACAGCAATAACCAAGAGCACAATAACTTAACTCGTTGTCAGTACCGAGTGACTGTGTATGCTGAGTGAATCTAAAACAGAGAAAGAGCATGAAGAATTAACTTCTCCCATTTTCCACCGTCCCTGTGTGTAGATGACCAGAGCGTGTTACAAAGGCAAGAGCATGACATGAGCATTGCAGACAGCTGCGGGCACTGTGCTGTGGTTCAAGCCCGCAGGGAGCCCGTGGCTTGAGGGGGAAAGAGGAGCAGCATTGCTAGATTAAAAGGTTCCGGACTGGGGCAGACCAGTTCCGGTACACCTGTTCAACTCATCTCTTTCTCCATAGAAAGAAAAAGTTTCCCCGGCTTCCCGTGAGCTGTAAATGGCTTATAATTGACCACAAAAACAAATAGAAGTGAACTACTTTTAATTTAAATTGGGCACAAAGGGCCTCCCCAGGACTTCACCTCCATCCAGAAAGCCCCTCAAAATATGATGGGCGGTTTGCGGTTTTCCTAATTCTCTATTCTTTCATACTGGCTGGGTTTCAACTTCAAGTTCAAAACATTTCCCTGTTGTCCTCTATACCTCCAGTCTAGACCCAAAGAGTCCCCAAAATATGAGGAACAAATGAAATATGGTTGGGTGCCACAGCACAGTAAGGACTCTGGGCCACCAACCCACCAACCCAACAAAGGTACAAAACAAAACAAAACAAAAAAAACCAAAAAACCTTTCCATCTTCGGGAAGCACCCACTGATGCCTTCAGCCAGAACAGGGTATGCAATCTATGAAGCCTATCACAAGATGAACATTCAGTGTCTCTTGTTAAAAATTATAAAGATTTCAAGGGTTGGGAGACTGCTTAGTAGGTAAGTCTGCTTGCTGTACAAGCACGAAGACCCGCGTTCAGAGCCCTACAACCCACATAAAGCTGGACCTGGTAATGCATGGCTGTATTACAAGCACTCTTAACCATGGGAAGTGGAGACATGAGGATTTCCCAGAAACTCATGTGCCTGCTAGCCAAACACAGGCAAGGCAGAAGGCAAAGACCGACGCCAGAGACACCACGCAAGTCCTGGTGTGCGCCTGCCCCGTCCCTACAACCAAGATCCCAAGACAGCTGCCACCAAGCATAAACCAAACATAGGGCCCCTCTGAGCTCAAGATGTAGGCTGTATTCTCACAGAATCAGGCCTGCTCTCAGACACAGGATAGCACGCCGGGTAAGAGCCTGAGTCACAGCTGGATCCAGGCCCCACCCCTGCCGCTCATTTGCCAAGCAGCTTTAAGGCAATTTCTTTTCGTTCTGTGAAGAATTTATGGGGAAAGAACTGGGCGTCTAGTACACGGCAAGCACTCTGTAAATGACAACTCTGTGGCTACTGTGTGAAACAGCACGCAGGTAGCGATTTTAAAAGTTCACAAAGTGAACTGTGTGCATGGGGGATGTGGGGGTGGCGGCTGGGGAGCTGACTCAGAAGGTAACCCGCTTTCCTGCGCAAACACAGGGCCCTGCGTTCTATCTACAGAACCCATGGTTTTTTGATTTGTTGTTTCTGTTTGTTTGTTTAAAGCCAGTGTGGCAGTGTGCTCTTGTAATCCCAGAGCTGGGGAAGTGGAGACAGGTGGATCCCTGGGGCTTGCTGGGATCTAGCCAGCCTTGCCTGAATCAGTGAGTTTGAGGCCAGAAAGAGACCCTGCCTCAGCAACAACAACAAACAATAATGATGAGACGGGCAGCTGAGGCTGTCCGCTGACTTGCACATGCACGCACACACATACACGCATACACATGTACCGGCTCACACAAGTGCCCACACACACAGGGAAATAAACTGCTACTAAAAGATATAAAAGAAACTATTTTAGGACAAAATTATGAAGCGGACAGGGAAGGCTAAGTCTTTTGTGAGCCTCTAATTGCTTTAATTTCTTTTCTTTCAGTGCCAAACTCGTAAGGATACTTCGCACTGTGGCCATTTCTTACCTGGACTTCATGCTACGCTCCTCTTTTTATCTGGCTTCTTAGTCTTCCTTTCCCCCTATCCCTAACAAAATTGATGCTATCGCTTTAAAAAGTTATGATCGGGCCCCCTATTTATCAGATAAGACGCACATTCTTCACAAGCTCTGTACGGTCTCACATCGAGGGCTAATTTCTCCATCTCGACCCCTTTCTTCTCTCGACTTGTGTGATACTCCATACCCGTGGCTGACAGCATGTCTGTCTGGCTATGTGTCCATCTGGAACACCACAAATGATGGTGGATAGGATGTCTGCGTCAAGTGCTTTTGTTTCTCAGATATTCCTTGCTCTCCGCCACGCTGACTCCACCCCGTCTGTCCGGTCCCCTAAAAGAGATGATCTCTGGGCTCTATCTTCGGAGCTCTACTCTGGCGCTTTCATGCTGTTACTACAGATGAACCCAGCCAACCGCATGGCTTCCATTGCTGTAATGTCCATATTAGAGTGTCTCTCTTTGAACACCAGATACCCTTACCCCCAAGCATAGGGCTTATCCCCCGAGATCTAGTATCCATTCAAGGCACTTCAGGACTTACTTTCTCTTCTCCCCAAACCAGGTTTTTGTTTGGTCTGTCTCAGTTTTGTTAACTCTTCACCTAGGGTCAAGACCATACTGATGCTATCTTCTCGTTGTCTTTCACATCCCATCACCGTCTTGCTCATTACCAACTGCTCATCTCTTATCTTCATCATGTCACCCCGATTCCCCATCTCCTCATAGCCTTGTCAAAGCCGTGCCACATAACTACCTTGCTAACCGACTGAGCTGCTCATTCTCTCCCCACCATACTCCAATCTCCACCCTTCCGTTGAGAATCTTCTCAAATCTTACTTTCATGATGCCTCTTGGACCTAGCCCCAGATCTTCCACTTCCCATCTGCAGGATAAAATCCCAACTCTTTGGATTGTGGTTCCATGCCTCCAACAGTTCTAACCCTACAATCTGCCTACTCTAGCATGCTCTAGCCGGATTGGTGAGCCTCGTTGGCTGACCCCTGAAACTCTCAAAAAAAAAAATTCTGCTCTCACATTTTATGGGCACTGTGTTTTCTGTCTGGGAATCTCTCCCTCTTCTGCTTAGAAGAATCCACCATGGCTCTGGGTTCATTTTGCTATTGTGGTTGTTGTTGATGCTATTATTATTATTTGTTTGTGTATGTGTGTAAGGGAAGTGAGGTGGAACAGGCTCATGTTACAGCTTGTGTGTAGAAGGTAGAGGACAACTTCAGGGTGTTGATTCTCACCTTCCACCTCCATGGGGCAGGGGTTCTTGTTTCTGCTGCACTGCTATTCTCCGGGCTGGCCCACAAGCTTCCAGCTCGTTCTCTCCCACCACCCAGTGGAAGGAAAGGGGATTACAGACACTCTGCCTCCACTTTCAGCTGTTTTCTCTTTCCTTTCCTGCCCTCCCCTGCCCACCCCTCCATTCTTGCTTCTTTCCTTCTTTCCTTCCATTTTTTTTTTTTATTTTGAGAAAGGTTTCTTTGTGTAGCCCTGGCTGTCCTAGAACTCGCCCTGTAGATCAGGCTGGCCTTAAATTCAGAGATATGCCTGCCTTTGCGTCCAGAGCACTGGGATTAAAGTATACACTACCACCTTGGAGTTTGCACCTAGCTTTGAAGTGAGTTCCCAGGATCAGTCTCCTAGGTTTGTATGGCAAGAGCTTCTACTCACTAAGGGATCTCTCTGGCTTTGTTTTGAGAAAGGGGTCCTTGTAGTCCAAGCTGGCCTCAAAGTCACTGTGTAGCTGAGGATGACCTTGAACTCTTAACCCTACCTCCACTTCTCAAGTGCTGGCATTAGAGGCCTGTGCCAGCATGCCTGGCTCTCCCAGGCCTCTGGACAAACTTTCCTCGGTAATCACAGTGCTGAGTGATTTTCCTTTCGTAATCAATATAATGCTTTACACCCCAAAGAGGTAATGAACTGCTGCCCTACATTTGGGATCCATTTATGTCACACAAGCATATGGAGCCAGTGGTGTGATTACAAATGAAGAAACCAAAGTCAAGGAGCTTACTCTAAGTCATGTGGCCAGTAACAGTAGAAATAGGATCCAGCTCCTTCTAAACCGAGAATACCCCAACCCACGCCATGCCCCTCATCTCTCGCCTCCTCCAAAGCACAAATGCAACCCATTGTCTGCAGAGGTAGGCATTCAGTAATGATGCTGACCGAGAAGTTTGCTCGAACGTTACCTACGGCTCCACAGCACAGACCCAGAACTGACTGCTCAGCCAGAGCACATTCGGGACCACCCCTGTCACCTCCTTTACTTGACTGGATCTTTGACACACTTCAAGAACTTCCTGTGATTCATCCTCAGAAGAAATCTGGGGTGCAGGGTGCGGAGATGGTTCAGCGGGTAAAACACTTGCCATGCAAGTGTGAGGAGCTGAGTGCCAGTAATCCCAGGGCTCTTGCAGTGCAGTGGGAAGCTGAGACAGGAGAATTCCCAGGAGTTCACAGGTCAGCCAGCCTGGCCAACACAGTGCAGCAGCAGCAGAGAGACCTTGTCTCAAAAAGATGGAAGGTTGTCCTCTGACCTTCATATATGCTGTAGCATGTGCACACGCTAAACACACACACACAAACACACACACACACACACACACAGAAGAAATTTTGGGTTAAGTAAAACTAAAAGGCCTTTAAATGATTCAAACATGTATTGAGTTCTGGGAATGAGATCCACCTTACATGTCTGGGCCCATCCTTGGTCTGCTTCTGAATGACCAGGAAGTAAAAACAGGCTGGCTAACTGAGGACCCAGGAAGTAACAGACTACAGTTCTGGAGACAGGCACTAACTGTTCTTACAGTTAAGATCTCAGTTTAAGAATCCACAGAGATAAATCATAGGTAGGAATGGGGTTTAAGAGAGGAAAGGATTACAGTAAGGAAGGAGAAAGAACAGAAAGGAGGCGGCTCAGGAAACAGTCCGTGCAGGAGATGGACCTGCCCTGCTCTGCACAGTTGTTTGAAGCTGTCAGGCTCACTGCTGTTGTACACAGCTGGCACCATTAACAGCAGGGTCCAGCCTGTTCACACGATTTACGATCTGCCTGGAACTCACTACGCAGTTCAGACTGACCTAGAACTCTATGCTGCCCAGGCCAGCTTGGAACTTGAGGTCCTCCTGCTTCTCTCAGTTGCTCCAGTGCTAGGATTACAGGCGTGTGCAACCATCCTGGTTACGGTGGATCCTTTCATAATTTACTCTCTAGTTTCTGATCTTACTTCTCTGGGATTCTCTTCTCCTACTTCTTGCAGGTTCAACATCCACCCTGCTTCTCAGACAGTGACTTTGTGTGTGTGTGTGTGTGTGTGTGTGTGTGTGTGTGCATGGTTTACATTTGCCCTTCTCGGATGCTGCCTTGAGCGCCAGGCATCCACCTGATGGATGTTCTGACTCTCAGACTCTCGACCTTGGGGCTGTTGAAAATCACTCTTTCTAATTGCACTTGTTGAGCCTTTTCTTGGAAGACGCAGGTGACAAAGACCAGGAGTGAGGCTCAGAAAAGCGAGGAGGGGAGGAGGGGAAGAGGAAAATACCACTGAGAAACTGTGATAGGAACAAGATCTGTAAGCCAGCTTTCGAAAAGTTACATAATAAAGGAAAGGAGATATGATTGCAATATAAAGCCATTTCCCAAATAAAAAGAAGGTGGGGGGAGCTATTTCTTCGAGATAAAAATTTCCTTAGTGGCAGCACTCACTGAGCCTTCTGTTTTGGAGCCCTTCCTGATCAAGGGAACAAATTCCTACCCGTCCTTTAACACCTTTGCTGAAGTGTGTTCTCTGGGAAGCCTTCTCCGACCTTGGATACATTTAACAGATCTGAGTCCCCATCTGTTGTTCTGCTATTTTGTCTCTCCCACCACCTCTCTGAGGACAGGGGCTAATTATCTTAGCCAGTATTGTATCCCCTAGACAAAACAGAGTGCCTGGCATATACCAAGTGTTTGTTGTCGTGTTGATAAATACATCAAGAACAGCCTGTAAGTACAATTTGCACTTCATTTGCTAAACTCGGTTCGGTTGCTGGGACTTTCTCATGTGGAAGCATGTTTCTCCTTGTTGTGAACAAACGATTTCAGACTCATAAAGTAAGCCCCATCCACAACGGCACATTAGTCTGCTATTCATACCCCGGAGACCGAGCGTTCCCCCTCCACAGTAAACCTCCCGGGGCCGGTTTGATATTAGCCCCATTTCTCCACGCGCTAGCATTTCTATTGCGGCGAAGGCTAAATTACACCATGAGTCTAAGTCTTAGTGGACTGGGGGAGGGGGTAATTAGAAGACAACATTTCTGTAGCAGACCTGGGAGCAGAGATGCAGGAGGAAGTTGATTTAAACCTAGCATTCTAAGAAATCCACTAGAAACTCAAGCAAAACAGAAGCTTTCTATGGACATGACCACAGACCCTGGTGTTCAGCAGGAATCTTTCCCCACGGGTGTCAGGTCAGAAAACGGGGGTGGGAAGGGCGAGGCAGCGACTGCCTTGGGCACCCCTCCTCGTACCTTGGACCTGCTTTTGCTTAGGGAGAGCTCTCCTTTTCTCCTTCCAGTGACAACAACCGCAGTTTGCTCTCCCATGCACCATCTCAATCTCGCCTTCGTGCCCCAACAACCACCACCAGGCTTAACTCGGGATCAAGAGTGCCAGTGGCTGGACTGTCAGGTCCGGGCAGAGCAGGCGACGCGGTGGGCAGGCCGGACCCCCGGGTCTCCGCAGTCCCCGCGAGGACTCGGGCTGCAGGGGCGGGCCTCTCCACGTAGGGAGGCCACGCGCCCCGAGATCGCGCGACTGCAGGGACTTCGGCGGCTCTCCCACAGCCTCCCACAAGCCCCGGGCCCCCGAGATCGCCGTGGTCCTCGTCCCGGCCGGGTCCGGGTCGGCCGTGAGCCGGTGTCCACTGCGCTGCCCAGTCTCGCGCGGCCCGGCCGGCTCGCCGCCCCGTGACAGCTGGGTGCCCAAAGGGTTAAGCCCGCCGCGCGGCGCCGGGTGTCCCCCGCGCGCCGCCCCGCCGCCGCCAGCCGGCCCCAGCGCGCACGCGCCCGCCCGTTACCTGCGGTGGCCTCCGCGCTCCTCCTCCACCTGGCCGCGCTCTCCCGGGGCCGCCCCTCAGCCCGCCCCCTCGGCTCTCCGCCGCGCACCCTGCTGGCTGCCCTACCGAGGCCCGTGGAGGAGGGGCCCGGGGGTGATTACCATGTATTAGCATACCGGAGCGCGTCACGTGGCTGCTCCAGCCAATGGTCACTCTGCAAAGGCGGAGATTGCACTGAACCCGCCTCGGTGGCTGCTCCGGGCCTGAACCGGTGGCCATGGCAACAGAGGGGCGGGGGGGGGCGGGGGAGGCGCTGGAGCCTGGTGGTCCCCCCGGAGCATCTCCTCTACCTGAGCTCCGCTCTGGGACCACCGTGTACTTTAACTACTCTGCGTATGGAGAGCGCCCCAAATTAGCCTAGCCAGGGAAACTCAGATTCCGGAAATGCTCTGAACACTTAAACCACGTTCCTAACACTTTCCTACAGATAACTCTGGGGTTAACCTCAGGAAGTACATACCATAAAGTTAACTGGATAGTGGGACAAGCTTAGGCTCAGAGAGGCTCGGCTTCTCACCCAAAGCCACAGAACCACACTACATGGAAAAAAATGGAGATATGAGACCTTCATTCTTCATCTCTCACCATTCTAGGTATACAGACAGTCGAAAGAATCTTCGTATATCATCCGTGCAGCGCTTGTCCTGCCTCACAGTTTTACATCCTGTCTTAATCGCGGTATTACTATGGCCACTTTACACACCCAGAAACGGAATCTTCAGCAGGACAAGCAAATTGTCCACATTTACACAGCCAGTACCTGGGAGATTTAGATCCCCATCCAGGCTTATCTAGCTCCAAAGCTATGTTCCAATGGCGTCTCATTGTTACCAGGTTCATTTACTTTAGATTTAGGCGTAAGAACACCTTCCCTAACAGAACTGTCACTCAATATTGGAATATAGTCTGTGACAAGTGGATGTGTTAAGGTCATGGGAGATAAATACTAGAACCACCAAGTTGGTAGGGGGTCCTAGAATCTCTTCCTTCGCCTCCGTGCGTCTGATGATTCACCTAAAGGGACAAACACTCCTATATGGACGTGTTTAGTTCAGTGGCTCACTGGTTTTAATGCAGCAGGTATGATTACTGATCAGGCCTTACAGTTTAACGAACTAGGCACTTTAAGGGATTATTCAAGATCATTTTAACATTTGATCATATGAACATTTCATCTCACCAGACTTACTTAAAATCCAACTTCCTTCGAAACTGTGACTTTTGGTCCTTAACAGCATAGACATAGAGGCAAACCTACTCCGGTTAACATCCTGCTTGGCTACTCACCAGCTGTGTGATCTAGGGCATGTTACATAACCAGTCTGTGCCTCGGTTTCCTTATTAATAAAACAGGATAGGAATATTGGAAGCATTAAAGGGTTAATATACAAAAGGCATGCAATACAGGCCTGGCCCAGTGGGTGAGCCTCCATCCTTGCTAGCTATGGTCATTTCTGTGTCTGGCCCAGGATCTCCCACAGGACAGACAACCTGTGTGTTCAGATCTCTCCTCCCTTCCTGGCACTGGGACACTGAAGCTGCTCATCACCCCTGTGACACATTAAACAGCCTGATGCGCTGATGGAGGCTTGTTATCTCTCCAGATGACATTCTCTCTTCTTGGGACCATAAATAATTCCTGGACTCAAAGGACTTGGTTTCTCTTGCACATCTCCTAGCACCAAATTACTGGAGAGGCTCCTCGTAGAAGAGGGGCTTGGCAAGCCGAACAGCCATAAGTCAGGCTCCTCGGAGCAGTTTTATGAGCTCCTTAATGAGGGAGATGAGCCGTCCTCAGGAACTGGTGCCGTCTTTCCTGGCTACAGGAAATGAGCTCTTTGTGCTCAAAGGGTCTCAAAGCCCAGGCACATGGAGTGTTCAGGAAGTGGGTTAGGGACTCTATGTTGTTGACTCAGACAACCCCAGGGCTAAACAGCCTCCATCCTGCTATTCTCCCTAGAAGGTCAAATTACTCATGTTCTTACAGCAGCAATAGCACCAAAGGGTGGCCTGTGGTTGTAGGTGTTAATCCTCCTCTGCCTCTCTACTATGTGCACAAGCTATCATCCCCAACTCTCAGCCCCTCACCCCCCCAAAACACACACACAGTCGTTGATGGCGGTTTCCTGGAAAGTTTGTCCTGGATGTGACTCCTGCTTCCACCACACGAGTGTCAGTGTGACGGTGGGGAAGCTCTTTAACCCCTTTGCATGTCAACTTCCTTATCTGTAAAATGGGACGAAGAGCGGCCAACGTCACAGGATCTTGCTGGGATGAAACGAGTTACTAAGAGGGAGCGCAGAACGCCCTCTGGTAACCATTGCTGAGGCATCTGATAACCGACATTTAAGTCTAGTAAACGTATGTTCGGTACATGTACCTGCAGCCTTAAACGGAGTGCCTCAGGCCCTCTCTTTAACTCCTGTTGCCGCCAGTGCCCTTAAGCTGTGTTTCAAGTTTGTCCAGGAAAGGAAGACCCCATGCTGGAGAGCTTCAGTTCGCACCCTGGATGTGCGACACTCCTTGCTCTATATGTGAACTCGGACCCGTGCCCTTATTTGTGAAGCCAGGTTAACTCCCCCTGGTGTTGTTCTGAGCAGTCAGTGGATTGGGATCCGGCAGGAGATGCTGAAGGCCTCATAGGACAGAGGTTCTGCTCGATCTAAACCATCCCCCTCTTTTACCTAGCTCTCCATAACTAAGGATTATGGAGGACTTACCCTGGCCTTCTGTTATATACACCGTTTTACTTAATCCTCACACTAGGCCCAGGGCCCAGGGAGAGGCAGTAGCTTGGCCAAGGTCTCCATGGTAGTCTGCCGCAGAGCTGGAGTCCTGTCGAGACTATCAGATTCCAGGTTCCTGCTAAGAGCCCATCATGCTCTCACAGGCTTCCAACTCCAAGCTGACTGTTAGGCCTTGGGGGGCGGTGTCAGATTCCCTCCTCCACCCATCTGCCCACTCTCTCCAGTGTCCCTCCAGTGCGTAGCATAGTAAGCACTCCATATGTGCATATGTTTTTACAGAGTAGAAAGAAATGAAGGTGACGTTCTTATGAACTGAAGTTCCAAGAAGTGTGAGGAAGATGAAGGAAAAAGAGAGAGAAGCTGCTCTTGTATTAAGGATTCTATAGAGTCAACTGACTGAATTTTGAGATTATGGAAAGTCAGTGTGTTACGGTCCAGAGCCAAATTATCCTGGGCTGTTTTTAGTCCCTTAGTCCCTTTGAAAGCCACCCATTACCCACAACTGTGTCTGACCCAGCATCTTTGTGATCTTCAAAATCTTACAATGTGTTCCTTGCAGGCCACTAGCTTTCACCAATCCAAATGCAGAGAATGTCACCAGATAGCATCTGAAACCTACAGCAGAATTTCTCCCACTTTGCTGTGCCCAGCCCCGCCCCCAGCCCCTGTGTATTTGGTACGTTCTTTGATTTATTGACTTTCTTCATTCTGTCATTTCTGCATTTCATGCAATCACTTCCATGGTAGAACATCATAATTTGGGAAACTCAAATCTGTGTTCACGGACCATCGTTGGTTTGTGTTTGGTTCCAGAATTGACTCCTATTCCCTTTGAGATGAGAACAGTTTTAAAGTCTACATTCTTGTGTAGCGATGGAAATTGCTTACCTTGGACTGCTCAAGGAGGAAGACTCCTCACCCGCCGGCCTGCTAAACAGTCACGTGGAAGGGCTTCCCTCCTGTCCGATTTGTGGGGGACTTGAGTTTCTAGATTTCAGGGGTCTGCCATGGATCTAAAGCTGATTCATCTTTAGCTCATATTCTGAGAGATGTCAGGGGCTTCCTGGAGCCCTCTGGGGGCTCTATTAATAAGCATCAGGTGATTTCCACAGGAGCCTTAGCTTCCAGCTGTAACTGGAGATACTGCAGACTGGGTGTCTGTTGTACATCTCTTTTCTAGTTTCCTGTGACTGCCAGTGATTCCTGACATCCCTTGGTCTATGGGTACCTCACTCCAGTCTCTGCCTCTGCTTTTCTTTATGGCATTCTCTCTGGGTATCTATGTCCAAATTTCCCTCCAGTCACCCTATTAGAGTGCCGCCTCGTACCTTGATGAGCAGACAAAGTCTCGCTCACAGGCGCCGGACTGTAATCTTGTTTGGGAGGTGCAGTCCAATCCACCGTGGTATGTTTGGTATAAGGTGGAGAAAACAGAGTCGTGGGGGCAGGGAGAGTAAAGGAGTAGTTAGGGGTGGTCTGTCTTCAGCAGTAATAATAACGAGTGTGACCAGGGTCCCTCAGGATCGCATCTAAGCTCTTCCTTCTTGGCCAGTTCCATTCTTTCTCCACAAAGGTCTCTAGATCACAGACTCGCACAGCAGACCAAGGAGGGACTGCAGAGATTTGTCCACAGACACTCATCAAACTGCCGCGGAGCTGGATATTCAGAGAGGAAAACTTGACCGGGGAAGACGTAGTCCAGAGTTGGTATGAGTTATTTCTGATCTCACATCATGTCGGAACATGGCTAAGAGTAGAACAAATCTTACTCCTGAGCCTTGTTGATGCCAACTAGGAAGGCTACCCATCTCTCTGGACCAAAATACCTAGTTCTGAGCTAAATATATTATTAAAAAATATATTGCAAGGCATCCCCTAGTTCCCCACGCTCCATTGGCTGATCCTGTATCTGAAGATCTTCGAAGACATGGACAGAGCTAGAAACAACCCAGCCCTGAGTATGATCTGGCACCCTCTCTCTGCTCTCACTCAATTAATTGCCAAATCTTAAAAACATCATCTCTGGAGACAACGGTTAAATTGGGCTCGAGGGAACTTTCTTTGGGTAGAGACAATGACTTGTTTATCTTTTCTCTTTCTTTCTTCTCATTTTTTTTTTTTTTGTCCCAGTGTTAATATAGAAGCCATCACGGAATTGACCTTGAAAAGTTATTTGTTCAGTGGGCTAGGGAGATAGCTCAGTGGTTAACGTGCTTGCTGGGTAAGTATGGGAGTCGAGTCTCTCCAGCGTGGCGGTGCATTTGTAACCCAGCATTGGAGAGAGATGGAGACAGGTGGATCCCCATTGCCTTGCTGGCCAGCCAGCCTGGCTTTAACGGGGAGCTCCAGGTCCACTAAGAGACCCTGTATGAAAACATAGGTGGAAAGTGATTGAGAAAGACATACGTATGTCAGCTTCTGGCCTCACACGCATCTGCACCAACACACACACCAATCATGTGTTTAGTTAATGCTCGATCTCACGTGGTTCCAGATAGTGTTAAAAGCTCTCTGTAGGCTACTGGTCTACACCCCACAGACAGGAGCAGACTTGGATTGGTTTAAGATGCTTGATTCCATTGTCAAGGCTCTATTGATCTGAATATTCCACTTGCTGTTTCATCATAAGAGCAGGTAGTGTTTTGATCCTAATATTTGTGGCTGGTGTGAATATGGTCCTGCCCAGAGCTGTCAGGAGATGAGAGATCAGTCTGGAGCAGTGAGGCTGAAAACTAGACCAGGCAGGGGTCAGAGATGGGGTCAACCCAGCAGGAGTTGTCAGATGAGAGCAGGGGTGAGAGGGAGGTCAGATGTGAGATCAAAGCCCAGGAACTAGAGCAGGTACGGTCACTCCTGACTCTCCTGAGGATGAGGGCTTGGGAAGACAGATCATCAGGTCCTCTTCTGCTCACAGGTCCCCAGAGGTTCTTTGTAATTGATCTGGATGTGAGTCTTCTACTCATGAAGGCAACACAGGCAGTCAATGTTATTCACCAGGCTTAATGTTCATGTGATTACATAAACTTCGGTACGGGATGCTTGGCTCTCAGAGAGTGACATCCTATTGGGAAGTGTTAGGAGGTGGGACACAGATGGAGGCTGTAGGTCACTGGGGGATGGTTTTGCCTGGTCACTGGTCTCTTCCTCTCTCTCTGTTCCCTCTCTGCCACAAAGACATTCTGTATCACGATAGGCCCCAAATCAGCAGAGCCAAGAATTGTAGATTAAAATCATGAGCTAAAACAAACCTTTCTTCCCTTATGTTGTCTGTGTCTGGTGTTTCATCATAGCAACACAAGGTTTGACTAATACAGGCACCAGGGTCAATACTAATGATGGTCATGACAATGTGTGCGGTGGTCTTTCTTTCTGTGATGCCCTAGAAGGAATCTGAAAGCACAGTTGTTTACTAATCCATTTGACCATTCATTCATTCCTTAATGTATCCACTTCTTTTAACGAAGTACTACCCACCTGTCCCAGACTCCTATCAAACACCCACAATCCTCTCCAGTTTGCACTCCAGCAGGGAGCTAGCACTGGAAACGATGTTTTCTCTGTCTTCAGCTCTCTGACCTTATATTGGATTCAGAGTCCCGGGACTTTATCTCTGGGGCTTCTTGAATACAGTGACTTTCATTACATTACCTTCGTTATATTCAAACTAAGAAAATTAAACAAAGGAAGGGGTCATTCGGACCTGGTGGTCCATTTCCCGGTTGTGTGACATGGGACAAATTGCGTGGAGAAGGGTACCTCTGTCCACCGCCTGCCTGTAATTTCTAGAAATGGCTTAGCCTTCGTGTTTCTACAGGGTTGGAAAAAGAACATAGCCACATACCTGTGATTATGCACTTCACCCCAGACAACAGATGATGGGTCAAGGTTGGTATCTGACCCAAGATGGGTATCTTGTCTCTAGGCCTCTGAAACTTCCCGCCTACTCTGGCTGCTTCTGGAGTGGAGGAGCTGTTGTCAGTAGACATTTCCCATGATGCACGTCAGAGAAAGGGAGGAGCTAATCACTCTGCAGTGAGAACGGAAAACCAGTGCTCAGATTCTCAAGGCACTAAAAGCCCAGAAGACATATCTTGGGGCCCAGAGCTGTTCAAGAGAGATGCAAATTCAAGGGTCTTGGACCAAGCAGTCCTTACCCAGCTGCAGAGCCTCTGCCTGTCTCAACTTTAAGTGTTGTGCTGGTGTAATGACTGTTTTGATATAATGACTGTGTTGTCATGTTGACTGTATGAAAAATTGCCTGGAAGACTAGTGAAGCACACTGTGTATGTGTATGTGTGTGTGTGTGAGGGGGCGGGCAATCATTAGATTGTAAGGGCTCTCACACAAGGAATATGTCAGTCCCTTGACAGAGTTAAAACATGACAGCATTACTGTGAGGTGGGGAAAGGAAAGAGGGAGGTCTAGTTGGAGGAAGAGGGTCACTCCTGGAGGGTGTGATTGGGACTTATGACTTACAGTTTTTTCCTCTATTCCCTTGCTGCTTCCTGTCTATGGAAAAGGGAAGAATAGTCCACATTACTTGTGCTTGCCACCATCATGTTCTATCTAAGCACATGGGACCAAGTAACCATGGACCAACTAAACTCGCTAAAACCATGAGCCAAAATAAGTCTTGTTTCCCTTAGGCTGTTTCTGTCAGATATTTGATCCAGAGACAAGAAAAATAGCATACAACATGGCTGGTTGAACTTCAAGAGCACAGAGAGAAGGAAAGGCCTAGAGTTTTGAGCAATAGTCGTGTGCCTGACCAGGTTTACCGGGGAGGGATGGTTAATACACAACGTTCTTTAGTTAAAGAGAAATGTCCAAGAGAGCCACAGCCTTTCCTGCCACTGTCATGCTCAGTACTGCTCTGTCCCCTAGTGTTCACTGTTCTGCACACATTGACATCTTTCTCCACATACCCGGAACTGGTGGTCTGTGGTTTGAATGTGAACTGCTCCCCACAGGCCTCTGGGAGAGAGATGCTGGGTCCTCAGCTGGTGGCACCCTGTGGAAAGGTTGTGGGACAGTTAGGAGGTGGGACTTTGCTGGAGGAAGTGCGTGTCTGAGGGGTGGGCCTTGAGGCTTGCTAGCCCAGCGTCACTTCCTGTTCACTCTCTGCTTTCTGACTGCAGACACAATGTGGCCAACAGCCGCTGGCTTCTGTCACCATGCTTTCCCACCACGGCCACGACGGACTGGTTCCCTAAAGTAAACCCTCCCTCCCTTAATATGCTTCTTGCTGTGTAGTTTTGTCGCAGCAACAAGAAAAGCGACTAACCCAATGGCGAAGGTGTCGTTGTCCCTCTTGAGGTTAGGGAGGGGTGACAAGCAGGAATGTGGGGTTCAGCTCCCAGGGCGTCCCTTCCTTTAGTCCTGCCTCTCTTCCTTTAGGCCTGTGGATGTGTATCACCTCTTTTAGCATTTCTTTCGCTCAGCTAGATAGATCTGTCCTCGCATGATATGGGTGGGACTGACATGTAGCTCAAATTATGAAGCCCCTGAGGTACATTTCTGTTGATGGCTGCTCCTAGCCTCCTCCATCCTTTCTCTGACATTCTCAATTCCCCCATGGACTCCCTCAGATCTGTTTCTTCAGTGACTAGAGGGTTAATATCTCCCTGGAATATCTGGTATACTCAATAGCTTAAGGCTGGATACGGGCGGGCATCCTTTCCAGTCTGTTTCTTCTCCTGCTCGTTTGAAATGCTTCCTTATTGACAGATGAGCTTCAGAGAAGTTAATTAACTTCATTCACTTCACTCATTCATTTAACAAGTTTTTATGGGGTCCCTTTGGTCTAGCCCTGGGCTAAGTGTTTAAGGGTATATGCTAAAGAAAACTTATATGAAGAATATAGAGTGAGTGGGTCATAGACAGATGAAAAAAATTAAGAGTAAAGCAAATAAATATATACAGTATGGGCACCCTTACTTCCCAACACCAAATGCTCCCAAGTCTAAAATGAATCGATACGATGACAAGTTGAGAACAAATCACACTTGGTCTCGTGAGGATGAGTGCTGTCAAAATCTAGTTATGGAGGGGGAAGAGGTGACGTAGTAGTTAAGAGCACTGACTGCTCTTCCAGAGGACCCAGGTCTCATTCCCGGCATCCACATAGTGCCTCACAGCTGTCTGTAACTCCAGTTCCAGGTGATCTAACACTCTGTTCTGGCCTCTGCAAGGACCAGGCATGCGAGTGGTACACATACACTCAGACAGGGTACTCAAACGCATAAAATAAATTAAAAGTAAATCTTTTTCTGAAGTTACACTAAAAACACTGGCTAAGTAAGCTTCAAGTCATTTGTATACACTGTACACAAAGCAGAAATGATTCTTCCCTTTGGACTTGGGTCCCATTCTCAAGATAGCTTGTATATACAAATATTCCCCAACTGGAGAAATACAAAACGAGAATCACTTTTGGTCTTAAGCATTTCAAATAAAGGACACTCTGCTCTCTTAATCTCCGTCAGTGCTACCAAGGGATGGGGATGGGGGTGGGGGGAGAGTGGTGAGGGAACCTGGAGCAGATGTGCTTTTAGGCGGGAGGGCGCTGAAGGACTCTAGGGAAGAGATCTTTAGGTCCAGGGACCCAGCACATAGGAAAAACATGAAATGAACTCCATCAAAGCATCAAATGAACTCCACTGAGGTCATCCAGCTCAGAAGGAGCAGGTCTGGGCTTGGGGCCGAGGTCTCTGTGACTGAAATTTGTATTCCTTTCTTCCCATTTGGATTTATCTTGCCATATTCACTCCACCACCTTACCTAGATTCTTAGGAATGGGCCTCAGATCTCCAGCAAATCATTGCTGGCCTGTCTAGACCATAAACAGAGACTCTCACAATATACGACATAGGCCAGAGGCCTCCTGCCTCTTCAGCCAGTGCAAATATGTCTTCCACTCACCTGGGCTACACCAGAAGAGTCTCCCAGAAGCTAAACCCTTGGCAGGGATGGAAGAAAGGGCTTTCCCTCCTCTGCTACACAGCTTTGTGCTCAGCTCCTCTGAGCTCAACTTCATGCGTGACCACGGTGCAGCTACTCCATCTCTGGACCTAGCTGAGTAGTCCAAGGGCAGATACTGGGCCCCAGGGAAGACGATCTGTAGGCAAAAGAGAGGCAAAGACCAAAGGAGCCAGCCTCATGAATTTGAAACAGTGAGGATGCCTTGTGGAACAGAAAGTGAGGAAGCCATTAAGCAAGGAGAGGTGAAGGAAGCAGAGATTCCAAGAAAATGTGGCTGGGCATACACTGCTAAATGCTTCCTGGAATCCTTTACCCTCAGTACTGACAAGTATTTAGCTGCCTCTTGCTGCTCAGAAGGATGTGGAAGGGTCACAGTCCAGACTTGGAGTGTTTGGCAATTTTATGACCTGAGGTTTTCCATCAAGTGGACTCTAAGGCTGATGTCAGCGAGGGCAGCACTGGATGGGGACGGGGGATGCATGCAGTTGGCTCTCCAGAGCCTGTGTGGGCTGGCTCCAGGACACCGTGGGATCATCTCCCTGTTTTCACCTGTAGGACACCCCTCTGAGGTTTCTTAGGGCAGGTGTCCATCTGATTATAAGTGACATTTTCTGCCTCTTAGGTACGGCCATATGAGTACAATCTGATCAGTGGACTGCGGGCAGCTTTGATGTGGGTTACTTCTTTATTACAGCTTTGAAAGAGCTGCTGATCAGTCCTGCTGATGTCTCTCTCCCTCTTTCCTACAGGATGGACGACAGATAGGGTGAATTACTTACTGTCCTTATTGCAGACAGAACATCTGACCAAAAAACAGCCCAGAGAAGGAAGAGGGGACGATGTTCACGGCTTGAAGGGATACGGTCTGTTACGAGCCTGGAGGGAAGAGTATCAATGACTGGTCACATGTATCCACAGTTAGGATGCGAAGAGAAATGCATGCTGGGATTCTGGTGCTTCCCTTCTTTTTCCTTCTTATTGAGTCTGGGACATCGGACCACTGGATCGTACCATCCAGTCAGGGTGAGTCTCCTTAGTTTAATTTCTCTGGAAACATCCTCAAAAGACAACTTCGTTGGTGTGTTTTCGAGGTTATCCCAAATCCAGAGAAGCTGATGATGAAGAGTAACATTTCTCACAGTGGAGATGAGGAAAAGACCCTAGAGGTCAGCAGCAACAGTGCGTGAGGGAAGCCCAGATCTCTGTATCCTAGGAGCCTCTGGGAACAGAGCTACTCCAAGTACCACCCACTTAGCCTGTGCTGTTCCTCAAGAGAGCGTTCAGTGTGCTTTTTTTTCTTTGAGACAGGGTCTTACTCTGTAATTCTGTCTGTCCTGGAATTCGCTTCATAGACCAGGTTGGCCTTGAACTCATAGAAAGTTGCCTGCTTTTGCCTCCTGAGTGCTGGGATTAAAGGCGTATACTACCATGCCCAGCCTAGTGTGTATCTTATTTAGAACTTGTATTTTGGAGTCTCTTTCTTATGGGAGCTTGTCGCTAACACTAATACTCAGGCTTGGAGGCATCCTAGAATGAAGGCAATTTGTGGGTATCTTTGCCACAAATTCACCTTGTCCTTTTAAAACGTCTGTCTAATATTATAGAAGATTTTATTGTCTCCTGCACTTGAATCCCAAAGGACACTGGAAGTCTAGACTATGGTACTTTTACTGACAACAGCAGAGAGACTGGATCCAGGATTCACTTTAGGCTCAGCATGTAGGAAGAGAGGAAAGGCTGTGACTGAGCTTACCAGGCTTAGGGGCCACATCAGGATTGCGTTGTTAACTCCCTGTTCAAACCTGGAGAGATGGTTAATCTCTCTGGGTCTCAACTGGCTCTAAATGGCAGCCCTAAGGGTGTGAAACTAAACAGGGTCTTAGTCTGGTGGCTGTGTTTTCATCTAGTTTCTCTTGCTCTTATGGGGCTGTTTATAAAAGAGGGAGGTTTGTTTAGCTTAGCTTTTTGGAGGCTGAGAAGTCTAAGAGCACGGAGCCAGTATCTTCCCACTGGTGAGGGCCTTCTAGATGTATCCTAGCATGGCAAAGGGCTTCCCAACAAGGCAGGGCAGGCCTGCTAGCTTGGGTCTCTCTTCCTTTCCCTCTACAGAGACTGATGCTCTCATGAAGGCCCCACTCTCACAATTTTATCAAATCTTACTTTCTCGAGGCTCCACCTTTAAATACCAATAATATGAATTTGAGGTTTAAGTATTCAACCAAGGAACTCGGGAGGGAGGGGCACTTTCAAAGTGTAGTAAGCTTCAAGAAATTAATACTGAACTTTCCTGCTTCCAGTGGAACCTTAGAAACTCTGTTCTTCATTTCAAACTGTCTCCAGTGCTGGAGCTATACAGATTAGTTGGTAGAGTGCTCACCTAGCACGCATGAAGCCCTGGATTGATCCCCAGCACTATATAAAACAGGGCATGGCAGTGCGCCTGCGTGATCTCAGCACTTGGGAGATAGAGACAGGAGGATCAGAAGTTTAAGGTCATCCTTGTCTTTAGAGTGACTTTGAAGCCAGCCTGTGTTATCTGACACCCAGTGTCCAGCGTATGTATTTTCTCCCCTCTCCGTAAACAATCTCACTAAACTATCTGTCCCTGTTCGTTTGTCATCATTCAACCCTTCAGTCAGAAACGGGTGGCATGTCCTGTGTGTTGTAGCTACAGGGATGACTCAGACTCCATCTTTTGTTTCCAGTAGTTCAAACTATAAAACAAAGTGGTCAGTTCTGTACAGATACGGAGATGTACCAAGCTGCTGTACCACACCAGGGGAAGCAGCTTCCCTAGCCTCAGTGAGATACTCACCAGCAAGAGAATACAGGGATGAAGCACTGGGGTGAAGATGATGTATTCAACCTGGGAGCCGAGCATCCTGTGAGAGGAAGTCCCCAGCTGGGACTGAGGCTGGGAGGAGATACAGGCTCAGGATGTGGGGTTAGGGACATTTGTAAATAGACCATCCCAGAAACCACAAAATGAGATTGTGATTTTTCCTCCTATTCATTGTCTCCAGCTGCTGGGCCAAGATCAGGGTCCAGAACTCCTAGTGGCCTGGCCACACAGGGTGACCACACACACTATTTCCCATGGAGGATACTGCAGGGGATTGACCTCAACTGGGAGCACCAGAGAACAAGCCAGCGGCAAAGGAACAAACATGCAGTACCAATTCCATTTTATGGCCTTATCTGACGCTTAAACACGTAGAGAGGGCACCAGGTCATTCCTGGTGCAATGGGGACATAAATCAGGTAGCACGCTGCTTCCTGAGGCCCTCACCAAGGAAGACAGGACCTGCCCAGCTCTAACTGAGATCATTTACAGGCCATTCCTCTCCTTGTCCCAGTTATTTCCACAGGCTGCGGCAGGTCTGGGCCCCAAAAGCAGTTCCCAGACCGTGTCTGTGACAAGATGCAGAGCTCCACTTGGACAGGCCAGAGGCAAAGAGAGTTAGTTACACAGGGAGGGGAGAAAGAAGGACAGCAAGCAGGAAGAGCTACTTCTGTGTGTGCCACCAGCCCATGCCCCAGGAAGCCGAGGTTCAGTGAAGTTGAGTGACTCGCCTAGGGCTACCCACTTAGAAGCAGCCATGCCTTCCCCAAGCTGGACTCTAGAGCTGTGAGCCTCAGTAAACCATTCCTCCCTTAGGCTGCTTTTGCCAAAGCTGTGAGAAAGGCAACTAGTACGGGGATTATGCGCAAAGATGTAGAGAATAGCCCCGTAGGTTTTCTCCAAGATGAGAGGCGGACAGTGAGCCTGGGTGCTGAAGGTAGTGGTGATGTTTGTAGGTATGACATGGGAAGAAACGCCTAACTACTCTTTCCTAAAAACTCATTTTCCGGAATGATCCTAAAGGGATCAGATCTCCAAATGGAGGGGATTCTGACGTGGAATAGGCTATGGAGGAGGAAGAGGGAAGGAATCCACGTATGGATTTGGTCAGCCTCAGGGTCATGTATCTTTGATGAATATATCAGGAGTTAACCAAAGCCAGCTCAATCTAGTTGAGAAGTAGTATGGTGTACCTTATACATTTAAAGGTGTGTGTGTGTGTGTGTGTGTGTGTGTGTTGCTTCTTGGTTTCAGGAATAGCTTCAAGCAACTGTACAGTTCTATCAGTGGTGACTCAGCCCATGGTGTGGGCGTGGGAGCACGGAAAGAATGGGGTTTCAGGAATTCTAGAAACTCAGAAGACAGCTGAATTCCTACAGTATGGCAGAAATCATGAGGAACGTTGCTTGCTGGCTTGCTCATGGGCTCAGCTCCCTTCCTCATATTCAGCTAGTTTCCTTTCATAGACCAGGGCCACCTGCCTAGGGAATGATACCTCCCACAGTGAGCTGGGCCCCGCCTACAAACATGCATACAGACCAACCAGATAAAGACAATTACTCAACTGCAGCTCCTCTTTCAGGTGATTCTAGGGTGTGCCAAGTTGACAGCTAATGTTAACTAGGACAATAGCCCACAGGCTGATGAATTTTAGGGAACATCTGGATTGCTTTGGGTGGGGGTGGGGGGGAAGTGAACGCTCTGAATCCCATCATAATATAACACACTCACATTGGGCAATCTGAGACACGTTTAAATGAAAGGTCTTTTTGGGCAAAGCTGTGGGCAGAGTTTAGGGGAACCACAAGCAGTAAGTAGTGCAGTGGCTGGAAGGCAAAGCTGGTGCCATCCTAGAGGCTGGAGGTCAGAGAGGAAAGAGTCATGCCCCACGTCTGGGGCCATTATGGAAAAGGCCACAGGCGAGAGCTAAAATCTTCAGCTGAAGCAGGCAGCTGGCTACAGCAGCTTTGCAGGGACACACCAAGAAATGCAACCCCCGCTACCCTCACTCTCCCCCCATCCTGCAGTCTCTTCTCAGTTCTCCTATTGGCTGAAGCCAGAGGATCAGAGGTCAGCTGCTCGGTGCCCGGAGCAGGGTGGACGACAGTGATTCTGTTAGTCATCACCATGACCAAGCACCTGACAACTTAAAGGAGGATGCACAGCTCACGGTTCGAGGGAACGGTCTATCATGGCAAGGAGCCACGACAGGAATAACGTGGTCTGTGGTGGCAGGATTTGAGGCTGCTTGCTCACAGTCGGTGGACCAGGATATAGAGAATAAGCAGAAAATCGAGTCAACCCCAAAACCTGTCTCTGGTGACTGTCTGCCTCTGGAGTTCCATCTTCTGAAGATGCCACAACTTCTCAGAACGGTGCTGGCTTCTGGGGAGCGTTTGAACGTAGGACCTTCCCGGACCGCCAAAATGTGAGCTGCAGGATCATACATTGTGCTGTCTCAAGCCACTGACTCTGTGCTATGTAACAGCCAGGAAACCCGTGAGCAGTTACAATAATCATCCTTTCAATGTTTCAACTCTGCAAACAGCAGCTGACTGAATGAAGGAGGCAGGAAAGACCAAGACTAAGGAATGACAGCGCTGGTGGCTCTGGGCCCGGTATCTACACATCTCTGTGGAGCAGGGAGCCATCTCTCTAGATGATGCACCACCTCACCGCACAAGCACATTGCCTAGGCTTTGCTCATGGGAATACAAGACAAGGCCTGGGGCCAGAGCACAGGTGTTGGCTCAAGGAAGGATGATGGGCAGCGGCAGTCCCAGCAAGAGGTGAAGCGCAGGGTGACGCCTGCCACGTGGAGCCTGAAGCAGAGTGCATGAGACAGCATGAGCGGCCCCGACTAGTCCAGACAGTACAGGAAGCCATGGTGATGCTGTGAGTGGAGAGAGAAGGAAAGCAGCTTGTGAGGGTTCTGAGCCCTGCGGTTACGTGGACTGGGAGCCAGGGCAGATGTGTCCACATCATATCTGTAGCCGTTCCCGTGACGAACAGAAGGACCCATTAGTGGCAGAGCTGCGCCCTCCCCTCAGAACAGGTATGCTGGTGTTCTAACCCCAGTACCTCAGAATGTGGCCTTTAAAGACAGTCTTTCAGAGGTCACTGAATCAAAGTCATTATCCCAAGACAACGGGCGTTCTTATAAACAGGAGAAATCTGGACATAGAGACAGGCTACGCAGAGGACAATGTAGAGACACGGGGCAGAGAAAGATATAGACAAGCCAAGGAGAGAGGCCTGGGCAACCCTCCCCTCAAAGTCTCCTGAAGGAACCAACTCTGAGATGCCTTGACCTCATCCTGTGGCAGCCTTAGACAATCCCGAACTTCTGCTGCTGCACATCACACAGGCAGCCAGGAGCTTCGGGTTGTGGAGTGTGGCAAAATCCCGGAGTGGATGGAGCAGGAAGAGGCAGCTGTGCAGGTCGAGTCCTGCTTGGAGGAGAGGAACATCGGTTGCATGGCTGACCACGTGACTGCAGGTCTCCACAGAGGACAGCTGTGCCTGACAGAAGCAGCTGTGTGAAACTGGCTTGGGAGGAAGGATAAACTCTGCAGAAGGACGTTGAGGGCCCGGGGGTCAGCAAAATGGCAGGGCTGCTGTGGGAACAGATTTGTTATTTTAGCATAAGACAGAGACAGACGATAGAGCCCAGGGACCTATAAAACTTGATGGGAACACTTTGCAGGGGCCTGGAGCAAATAGGATGACTCAGAGCCATCTCCACAGATACACACGGCCCCTGATTCCTTCACCACGCTCCCTTCTCTCAGCAGCCCAAGGTCACAAGCAGCTGGCGGTAGCACTCCTTGTCTCTCCCTCCCGTCTTCTCAGATGCCATTGCTCAAAGTCACCGAGGACTTTCTGTTTCTGTAGCATGGCCTCAGACCCCCAGCTTTTGAGGAAGTGAGTTCTTCCCACAAGAGGCTCTTGGGTTTTGTTTAGATCAGAGTGGAGAAAAGCTACCGTGTGTCGGGAAGGAAGGAGGTGACTTGGAATTTGAAATGAAAGCTGCAAAGGAAGAAAGGAAGGGCAGAGGCATGGCTGGGCGACATTGAAGATCTGTGGGTGGCAGCAAGAGCACAAGACTTGATGGGAGACTGGGTTTGAGGGAGGCCTGGGCCGGATTGTGGTTCCTACGAGGTATCCTCAGAACCTGGCCTGAAATGACACTCATCTCGAGCCACCCCTCCCCCAACATACACACACACTTTTTTTTTTTTTTTGGTTTTTTTGAGATGGAGTTTCTCTGTTGTAACTCTGGCTGTCCTGGAACTCACTCTGTAGACCAGGCTGGCCTCGAACTCACAGAGATCCACCTGTCTCTGCCTCACGAGTGTTGGGATTAAAGGCGTGCCTTGAATTTGCAAAACTCCTGCCTCAGTCTCCCAGCTTGTGCTCACAGGCAGGAGCCACCAGATATTTCTTTAGGAAGACTTTCAGCCAAATCACTGGACGACGAGGAGCTGGGTGTGTCTGCTGACAGCTGATTTGTGTCTGTAGATGGCTTTGCAGTGTTTGAATATGTCTACAGGTTCCCTGTCACCGCACAGTACAACAGACAACATTCATGCTGCTCACCGACCTGCAGTTTGGGGAGAGCTTGACAGGAACTCATCTGTGTTGCACTCAGTGCATGGGGACAGATGTGATCATCTGAATGCCCTGGTTCTTGCAAGTCTTGAGATGGAGGCTGGGACCTCAGTTGAGACTGAGCCAAACCTTAGAGGTGGCCTTTCAATGTAGCCTGGGCTTTTTATAGAGTAAGGACTGGGTCCCTAGGTGTCCTCAGAATGGGAGCCAGGTGGATGTTTGGCTAGGAGCCTTTGAAGTCTTAAGCTCATTGGGCTGCATTCTGCTCATTAGCAGCTCACTGGGGTCTGTTCATCTGCAAAGGGGAAGGAACTAGAAGCCAGGTCTCATTAGGCAGAATGTAAAAAAAAATAAAGTGTAGGCATGAATTAAAAATACTCACCCTCAGAAGTCTGCCTGATTGTCTCTATATTTCAAAGAAGCTGGGTAACTTGCCAGAATGATATGGACTCCAAGTGATAGAAGCTGGGGGTGGGAGAGTTGGCTCAGTGGCTAAGAATGTGTACTGCTTTTTCAGAGGACCCTAGTTCGGTTCCCGGCACATCGGTCAGATTGCAGCCACCTGTAAATCCAGCTCCAGGGAGTTCAATGCCCTTTTCTTTGACTTCTTTAACTGCTAGGCATGTTCCCTGCCTCTCACTGAAAGTTTCTAAAAGTTATGTGTGCGCTGTTGCTTTACCAACTAGCTTTCTCTTACTTCAACATGCTCCTCTTTCATTACACACGATGATTTGGCGTTAAATTCTATTTTGTTTTTACATTAGTATGATGATCAAGTTATTGTCTTCACTGTTGGCAAGACTTCAGAGTGTTTAGTTTTTTGGGAGGCAGAGGCAGGCGAATCTCTGAGTTCGAGACCAGCCTGGTCTACAAAGTGAGTTCCAGGACAGTCAGAGTTAAAACAGAGAAACACTGTTTCAAAAAAAAAAAAAAAAAAAAAAAAAAGAAAGAAAGAAAGAAAGAAAGAAAGAAAAAAAGACAGAAGGAAAGAAAAACAAAGTGCTTAGTTTTGTTTTAGGTTCAAAGTCCTGTTATCTACCAAGAAGCTGGGATGGAAAAACAGAACCACCTGATGACCCTGTGGAATTGTTTTTTCTCCAGCAAAAAGTCTTTAATGCAGTAGTCCGCATACAAAGCCATGAATTTTGCAGCATTGACCATGGCAGTAGAAATGCGCACAAGCCTGTGCACACAAGAAGATACGTTTACAGAACAACCAGCGAAGGCTGCAGCACCAACCCCCCTACCCCCCAGGCAGAGCTCACCAGACACAGGAACACAGAGAAGGTCAAGTGTGGCTTGAGAGACGGAGAGAAAGGATGGCATAGGAGGTAGGAAGGGCTAGCTCAGGTCACGGCAAGTGATGCACTCTTATTCCCGATGTGCTGGGGAGCCGTAGAAGGCTGTAAGCAGAATGTGGTGATTAAAAGCTTACTCTCCATTCTGAGTGGAAAGTAGGTTGTGGGGGGGGCAGGTAGGAGATCAGAGAGGGTCAGGAGAACACATCTGTGGCCCATGCAGAAGGTGATGGCCACATTGTCTAGACGTCTGATGATGGAGATAGGAGAAGAGGGTGGGTTTTGGAAGGGTTCCCGTGTGGATGCTCCAGAGCTGGCTTCTGGGAATGAATGAAAAAGCAATCACGAGCAACTTTCAAGTTCATGTGGATTTGTACATGTGTGGACAGAGTTATACTATGCACTCAAATTTCTTTAGATGGAGACACACAGGACTGGGTTGTAGCTTATTTATCTAACGTGTGCAAGGCTGTGGGTCTGATTCCCACTTACCACCATAAAGAAAAAATGTGGAGACATTCAGAGGGAGTAGAATGGAGTAGGCTGGAAATTAGATGTTTATGTTTAACTTATTAAGCCCAAATTGCTTGTCTAATACCCTCCCCTAATGTAAAGATGGCAAATAGGTAGTCACTCAAGAACCTGGTACTCAGCGGAAGGGCAGTAAGCCAATTGGCAAATGGATGCTGTCTAAGAGCCCGGAGCCTGTATGAGATGACCTAGGGAAAAATACAGAGAAAGGGAGTGTGGAGGACTTAGATTGCTTTATATTGCTGTAATGAAACACTGACCAAAACCAACTCGGGGAGGAAAGGGTTTATTCCATCTTACACATCACAGTCCATCGTAAAGGGAAGTCAGGACAGGAGCTCAAGGCAGGGACCCAGAGGCAGGCTTTTCTGTGTGGTTTGCCTCAGTCTGCTTTCTTACATAGCTCTGGACCACCTGACTGAGGCGGAAGGTGCCACTCACATTAATCATTAATTAAGAAAATGCCTCACAGATTGCTTAAAGGCTAATATTATGGAGGCGTTTTTTATCAGTTAAGATTCCCTCTACCCAGGTATGTCTACATTTGTGTTAAATTGAAAAAAATCAACTAGTACACATGGGGCATGCTGGGAATTTGCTCATGTTAGGAACAAAGTATTCTGAGGAGAGGAGGTCTTGAGAGCAGACCAGTTCAGACCAGGGTGTTGTAGGAGTTTATTTTTAGTTATGTATAAAATAATTGTTTTATGCATGGTTGGGTGAGAGGCTCCCTAGGTCTTGGGTTTTTGCATTGTCTGCAGGTGTTGGGTTTATGTGGGGGATGTTTGATTGCTTATGATCTGCATGTGCTATCAGTAGAATATCTGAGGAGTTCTGAATCAATTAAAACACCTGAGCTGGGATGCTCAGGGTTCCACTGTTTAGTATGGTGCTGCCCATGATGGTGGTCACCTCTGCTGAGATCTGGAAGCATTTGCACCCATGATTATGCCTCCTTGCCCTATTTGCTGAGCCTACACACCAGTAAACTACTTATCAGGGTCCAGTGGAGAAGACAGAAGTGAGGAGGCAGTATCAGAGAATAGAGGGACCCATAATGTTTCAGAAGTCCTGTGAAAGGCAACCTAGAAGGAGGCCTGGTTGCCTGAGGTCTTACAGGTTGGGAGCTGGAAGGGCTGCTGCTCATTCGTTACAGGGAAGTGTGATCAGCTGACAGGAAAACAAAGGGGGCTCTGGATCACTCCCCCTTTTCCACTCCCATATTTGCCCCACCTATGACAAGCCTCCTGAGAGTTTTTTCTTCCTCCTTTGCCTCTGTGCCCACTGTCTTGCTTAGAATAGCTGTGGCCTGAATGAGGGCATAGAGAAAATGCCTACAGACTTTGTAGACTGTCCAAAAGGAGACTAGCTGTACAATGAAATCTGTAAGACCAGAGGAAAGGAAATCCCAAGGAACCAGAAAAAAGGATTCCTAAGAACCTTGTTTGCTACTTTTTGGGATAATAAAAGAGTGGTGTTTGCTTCTCTCCCTAAAACTATGTAGAATCCCATTTTTCTCCAGGAATAACGTCCTGGCAGGCTAACCATATAGGCTGGGGAAAGGGCATCAGAACCTGTTTCTAGAAGAAGAGAAACCTCAAGCAGGTGTGCTGAGTGGTGGTAGGTGGATGAGCACTAAGTGGGACCATAATGGGAAAGGGTGGAGCTTTTAAAGCCTCCAAATCCAACGTTGAGTTTGAGTTCAACCTGCTGTTCTCTGGGGAGTAGTGACCATCAGCAGCCAGGAGGCAGAGAAGCAGAGATGGCTGGTCAGGAGAGTGTAATATTGAAGCTGAAACATGAGGTGTGGAGGAAAGCGAATAGATGGAGAAATTGCTGTTACTGGAGTTGTTAGGGTCAAAGTCTGGTTCTCTTGTTCTTGATAGGTCAACTAATGAAGTACTAATTATATGTAGAAAAATGAGTTTACTAATGTATCACAGTTTATTTATTTTTAATTATGTGTGTCTGTGTTTGTGTGTGTGTGTCTATGTGTGGGTCTGTGCACATGAGTGTATGTGCCCAGAGAGGCCAGAAGAAGGCATCAGAAATCTTGGAGCTGGGATTTCAGGTAGTTGTGAGCCTCCTGATGCAGATGCTGAGAACCAAACTCAGGTCCTCTGCAAGTACATGTTCTTAACTGAGGAGTCATCTCTCCTGTCTGAAATGTGGCCACATTGAGAAAGAACAAATAAAGAGGTCCAATGATCCCCAGAAGTCCAGTTCAAGGTCCTGACAGGAGGCTTAGGTTTAAAGAGAGGGCAAGAGAAATGTATACCTAAGCAGACCTGGCCGAAGAGTGGCCCTGTCCATCATGGAACTCAGCATTGTTTCAGCTTTGCTCTTTCTTCCAAAGATGGTCTTACAAGTTCCCAGAACTACATGAATGAGAGATGAACTTCAGCCTTTCCACTCTCTCAGCTTGAGATCCCAAAGGAAATTTCAGTCCCTTGAGGTCCCTTGTGCTGAAGGGAGGGCACAGGTGTCTCTAGAATATCTTTTCCCCACCAGGTCAGTTACACTGCCATCTAGAGGATGGACCTACTCCTGGTTCTTCCCCCCCCCCCCCCCCCGTTCTCCCCAGCTGATTTAAGCTTCCATGGAATAGTCCCCCCCAACCCCCCACCCCACCTAATTCCCCAAGCTAATTCTGCTAGGACAGGCATAATTTATTTCTGTTTCTAGACTTAAAAAAGAAAAACAAACAAAAAACTTTTCAGAAATGCTTAGCTGGGGCTTTCTCTTCCTCACAGGGTGGGTGTTGCTGCCTCCCACTGGTCTGCCAAAAGCTCTGCTCCAGAGGTCCTGGTCTCTGGGCTGCATTCCGTGTGTTCTGCAGATCTCATCTGATGACATTGGTTTGGACTCCCCTATCTATCCTGGTGACTTTTGAACTATCAGGACAGAAGAACACCCCTTTCTCTGGGATATTCAAGAATTTGTTAGTGAAGAAATGGGAGCACATAGACTATAACAAGAAGGGATTCCAATGTCCAACTTCAACCATCCTCCCAAACGAGGGGCAACGACCAAGGCTATTCTGTCTGCAGAGAAAGAAGCTATCCTTGGGGACCGTGGAAGTAACTGGACTTCTTGAGCAGCGGTCTTCATCTGGAGTCTCGGGGATGGTGAGGGGCACATACTCATAGAAACTGGATCCTGAGGATTAAGAGAGGGGATTACAGCTAGGTGGTAGAGCATTTGCCTGGCACAAAGTCCTTGTTTTGATCCCCAACACTGCAGTGGGGGGTAGGTAGGAGGAAGGACACATAATATATTCTCAACAAATGCTAGTTATGTTTATGAATAAAAGGAACTCTTGGCTGCGTAAAAAGGGGGATTCTGGAATAGAAAACACTCTGGGCTATGTTATTTAGAAGGTTTGTGAGGATGTGGGACACACAGACTGTCCATAAGTCTATGAGATCTTTGAAGAGATCTCTGGGGAAGGGAAAGAGACATGGACAAGAATCCCAAAGAAATTCCCACCAAACACTGACTCCTGTCCACGTGCCTCCCCGCACTTGGGAAATCAGGATAAAGCAAGTTCATCTTCCATCTCCCACAACAGAAGAAAACTGAGACAATCTTATTCTGGTATTTCCTTCTTTTCTAATTGGGGGCAAATTCCCAACTGGGGATTTGGGGAGGGGTCTTCTGGGCTCTTTGAATTTAATTTCTTACAGTTAGAGGCAAAAGGGCTGCTTGTTGTCACCAACGTACCATCTTCATCCAACCTACCCACAGGCTAGATTCTGATCCCAGTTCCATTTTTTTCTTCTCCTGACCACTGCCAGAAAGGTAAAGGACTACGGTTACAGTTTTGAGTTCTTTAAAATTGTTTTAGATTTATTTTATTTTATGTGCATGAATGTTTTGCCAGCAAGTAAGTATGCATCACACGTGTTCTTGGTGCCCTTGGAGATCAGAAGAGGGTGTTGGATCCCCTGGAACTGGAGCTACTGATGATTGTGAGCCACCATGTAGGTGCTGGGAACCAAACACAGATCCTCTGCAAGAACAGCAAGTGCTCTTAACCACTGAGCCATCTCTCCAGCCCCAGGCTTGGATTCATTATGTAAATGTTCTGCATTACATCGCAGGGAGGGGCAGCCAAACATGGATCTGTATTATAATAACTTGTTACACCTCTCTCTTCCACTAGCCTATGGGCTGTACAAGGGCAACGACTGTGGTACATTTAGCTATGTGATACTAATAAAGTTAGAAAGTTAAGGTTAAGGTGGCTCCTTTTCCATCCCCAACTAATTGTGATAAGTATCAAAGCTGACACTGGACCCAATGACTTGAGCCATAGACATATGACTTCCCCCTAGTGAAGGCCAGAATAGCTTTTATCAATCCACCTGAAGAAACTGAAGAGGATATGTTGATTTTTCCATGTGCCATTCATTCCTAACAAAACCACAACACAGAGCAGCAGTAAGCAGATTAAGATGTGTGCTCCCAAAGGGAAAGGAAGGAGGGAGACAGGGAAGCATGTAGCTACTGTTTCTTCAAACTCATCATTAGTGTAAGTCCTACTTCCTCCCTGGAAAGGGAAGGAGAAGGCGAGCCAGGAGGGCCATACTGAAGGGGACTCCTTTACGTGGAAGGAAACATCAAGTGTGCATAAGAACAGTCTCTTCAGCCACATGCTCCAGGCCAAGACCCTGAATTTAATATAGTTCACACAGGATAGTGGGTATTAACATCCCTTTGGTGATCAAACGTCTCAGTCTTCTTTCTGTTTCTTTTTAGGAGAGGGCTCATAGGGAGGTAGGGTCTGATCATTCCTAGAAAAGAGGAAAGTGACGTGGCCCTGCCTTCTCCATCCCTCTGGAGCTGTAGTGAGTATTATGGGCTAGTATTTGCTGGTCAGGGGTTACTTACACTCTGAATCGTAAGGTGAGACTTTGAACAGCCGACTCTGTCTTTGCTAATTGGTTTGAGGGGCAAAAGGCAGCTCTATCTGCCTTCTATCCTGGCAGACGCCCTAGTGTCTAATGTCTGGAGACTGGGAAAGCCACTAACCACAGCAGCAGCTGAAACATTATCCCTACAGGACTGATTCTGGCTGTGTGGCCACTAAGTCTGGTTCTCACTGTCCCCGAAGATACCACAAGTTAACCACAATCCATTTTTATAAGTTTCCTTTCTGATTTAATCAGCCAGAGCCAGAGTCTGCAGCATGCAACCAAACCCAGAACAACACAGAGATGAGAATGTTCTAGGAATGGCTGTTGACAACAAGCCCAGAAAATGAGGGTGAGTCTAAGAATTGATTCTCAGGGTCTGCTGAGACCAAAGACAGTGAAAACCCAGCTTTCAGCTGTGTGTGCTAGTGGATTAAGATTATTTTCATGAAAACATCTTACTGGAGCTTCTAGCCACTCAGAATGAAGTGCTCACTGCAAGCAAGGCTCCGAAGCCCAGGGGTCATTGCTTTATGGCAGTGTGAACGACATGGAGACCTGAGGAATGGGAAGTGGGGTGGATGCTTCTAACCACACGGTACAAGTTCATCTTCTAACTCCCGAGTTCAAGTGTCCACCTTCAATGGCTGTGGTGAAAGATCCTTCTATTGTGTACAGAGGCAGGGACGGAGATAAATGCTAGCGTGACTGTAGTTCAGAGTTCAGAGCCAGGGGAAGCTGGCACTAAGGCTCATCTGCCCTGTGGGATTTACAGACATGGAGAGTTTCAGATGTAGCCAGAAATTCCACCAAAGCAGAGAAGGAGGGGAACACTCATCCCGACGGTTTCCCTTCTCTTCCAGCCTCTTACATGAATGCTAGAACAGACAGCCTGCAGGCACCAGTCTGACTGGGATGTGGAGAAGAGGGAGGAATCACCAGGGACCAAGCATTAGGAGGTGTGACCTTGTTGAAGTATCCCTGGGGTTGACTGTGGGGTTTCAGAAGCCCAAGCCAGGCCCAGAGTCTCTCTCTCTTCCTACTGCCTGCAGACCCAGAACCCCTTGAATGAAGGGGATTTATTAGAATGACTTACACACCGTGGTCAGGCTAATCCAACAATGACTGGCTATGAATGGAAAGTCCAAGAATCCAGAAGTTGCTCAGTCCACGAGGCTGGATCTCTCAATTGGTCTTCAGTAGACTCTGGAATCCTGAAGAAGTAGGCTCTAATGCCAGTGAAGGAATGGACTTGCTAGCAGGGTGAGGGCAAGCAGACAAAGAACAAAACTCGATTCTTCCTTGTCCTTTATATAGGCTTCCAGGAGAAGGTGTGGCCCAGATTAAAGGTGTGTCTTCCAGCCTCATGATCCGGATTAAAGGTGCGTGTCTTTCTATTTCAAATTAAGCAAAATCCCAGCACTGGTGTGCCCTCCATTTTTTGAATTTTATTTATTCCAGATGTAGTCAAGTCGACAGCCAAGAATAGTCATCAGCAACCCTATTGCTAAGCTGTGACCTTGTCTTTCATTCTTAGCAGGATGCTCTGGGGGTTGAATGGCCCTCACTCCGGGCGGTCACAGGTAAGCACCTCCCAGCCTTGCTAGAACTCTGGAGGTTCCCACAGCTCTCCAACAGTTATCCTTTGCTTCAGCCTGTGGAGTTTCATTCTAAACCCTCAATTTAGTGTTCAGCTCGAAAGGGATCCTATGCGGCTTTCTAGAACTCGCTCATGTCTAGAACTCTGGCTAGCTCCATCTTGTACTCTGCCCCACAATTGGCAGTTGTCCTGACTGGTGATTGGTTTCTTGGTTCAGTAAGCCAGGCTTGGTCAGCAGGGCTTCTCTCTGGTTCCCTGTTCTGGGGTTCAGTAAATGCTAACAGGTGGAAAGTCCCTGGCAACTGTAGCTTGCTTCTCTTGGCGATCCTCATCTTTTACCACCGTCACCATGGTTTCCACATGCCACTCCCCCCCTTTCAGAATTCAAATGTTGCCAATGTGATATTAAAGTAGGTCTTAAAAGGTGATTAGATCATAAAGACTCCACCCTTGTGAATGGGATTAAGGCTCTTATAAATGAAGGTTTATACACAGTGGTCAGTCAACTTGCCCTTCTTCTACCTGCTGCCATCTGCCTGCTTTGGGGTGGAATGCAAATGTAAGTACCATTTTGAAAGTAGAGAGCGGTCCTCACCGGAAAACCAAGCCTGCTGATGCCTTCTCTGGGGCTTCCCAGCCTCTGGACTGTATGAAATACATTGTTTTTTGTTTTTCAAGAACTGGAGTATGAAAACTATTTTAAATAACCATTGTAGCTAATAACTAGGTACTCTTTTTGACACTATAATTATTCTAGTTGCCTCTCTGTTGCTGTAATAAACACCATGACCAAAAGCAATTTGGTGAGAAAAGTGTTTATTTCATCTTTTGCCTCCAGGTCACAATCCATCCTAGAGGGAAGTCAGGACAAGAACTCCAACAGGAGCAGAGTCAGGAACCATGGAGGAATGCTGCTTGCTGGCTTGCTCCTTGGCTCATGTTTGGCTACCTTTTTTATTACAACCCAGGATACCCTGCCCAGGGATGTTACCAGCCACAGTAGGCTTAGCCCTCCTACATCAAACAGCAATCAAGAAAATGCCCTGCAGATATGCACACAGGTCCATCTGACAGGAGCAGTTCCTCAGTGGAGGCTCCCTCTTCCCAGGCTTTTCTGATTGACAACCAAGATTAGTTATCATAGTGACCTTGAAGAGTGGTGTTTCTACTGTCTTGTTAGCATACAGGATAATGAGCTTCATTACATATGCACACATATGTCATTGCAATTTGCTCACAGTCTCTCGTTACCTTTCTTCCCCCTTCCCACCTCCTGCTGCCCCCAAACTCCTGTTCATTTAAAAGTACCCAGTCTCTGGTATTCTGCTGCAGCAGCACAGATGCCCGAAGACAACGTCATAACATCTGGAAGGAGTCTGTTGTCTTTGGTCCAGTTTGACAGGTGTTCACGGTGAGGGCTAGTTCGGTATGAGTTCCTGCACAGTGAGGGAAGTGGGTGTTTTCTTTTTTGTAATTGTTCCTTTTCCAACTTTTTGAGGATGTTGGCTAGCCCACGACTTTTCGACTTTTGATGCTCGTTTTCAGATGAGATCGGACACACTCGGGTGGCGTGGCTGTACGCTGGTGTTGATTTTCAAACATAGACATTTAGAGGTGGATGTTTTCCCATGGATACTAAGTTAGCTTTATCCAACAGGTTTCACTGTGTAGTGTTTTAATTATTATTCAACTGAAATGTTTCCAATTTTCATTAGGGTTCCCTCTTTGATCCATGGATTATTTAAAATTATTATATTCTGTAGGTATAAGCATGCACACATGCCCGCGCGTGTACACACACACACACACACACACACACACACACACACACACACATTGCAAGCAACTCCTTCTGCATGTGCCTTCTCTTTCAAATTCTTGGTCATATCCTTTAATGTGCAACTTTTTTATTTTGACAAATTCAAATTAGGAAAAAAGCACCCAATTTATAGTTGGCATTTAGGAAATTTATGTTTCTCTTAGAACCTTGCCAATATTCTGTTTCCCCAGTTGGACTTATGATGCATCTTGAGTTATCTTTGATGAAGATAAGTAGAATTAAACAGGTTTTTTTTTTTTAAACACATGGCTAGATAAAATTTTAGAACTGTTTAATAACTATATTCTGCCTCATTTGTCTACAAATTTATTATGTTTCAATTTTTAAAAATTTATTTATTTTATGTGTATAGGTGTTTTGCCTGCATGTACGTCTATGAACCACATGTGTGGTTGGTGCTTGCAGAATCCAGAAGAGGGGCATCAGATCCCCAGGAACTGGAGTTACAGATGGTTGTGAGCCACCACATGGGTGCTGGGAATCAAACCCTGGTCCTCTGGAAGAGTGCCAGTGGTCTTAGCTGACCTATCTTTAAAGCCCAGCTTATTTATCTATAGATTTTTGTGTCTTCTGAATCTCAATCTCAATTGTTCTGTCTCTGTCAATCTCTCTCCTCTCTCTCTCTGTCTCTCTGTCTCTCTCTCTCCTCTCTCTGTCTCTCTCTCTTTCCCTCCAGTGCTAGGGATTGACTGAACTTAAGGCTCCATGTATCCAGTATCTCTACCACTGAGCTACACCCTCAGACTTCTTTGTTTTGGGCACGGGGTCTCACTGTGTCTCCCAGACTGGTCTTGAACTTGTCCTGCAGCCTAGAGGGAGGCCAACATTTCAACCTTCCTGCTCTAGCCCCCAAGTAGATCAGGTTAGGACTGAGCCACTAGGTCCAGCTTTAGCAATATTTTATTTATTTTGTGTGCGGGGCATGGGTGGGTGCAACTTTTTGGAGCCAGTTGTCTCCCAGGTGGGTCCCGGGGAATCAAACTCAGGGCATTAGGTTGGCAGCAAGCACCTTCACCTGTTGGGCCATCTTGTCGGCCCTCCAGGTTTGTGGCGCTGTTTGCGGAGGCAGTTCAAATGCCCTAAGACAGTGTCCTCATACCGGAAAGTAATTGTTCCATATGTTCAGTTTGCTTTGACAGGCGTTTATGCTGTGAGGTCTTGTTTGGTGTGGGTTATTGAATACACGGGGTAAGTGGGGAGTCTTTCGTTGTTGTTTTTGGTCTTTTGAGACAAGGTTTCTCTGTTGTAACTCTGGCTGTCCTGGAACTCACTCTGTAGACCAGGCTGGCCTTGAACTCACTCCTGCCTCTGCCTCAGGAGTGCTGGGATTAAAATTAAAAGTGTGAGCCACCACTGCCTAGCTTTTTTCTAACTTTTTAAGGACATGGCCTAGGCCTTTCCTCTTTGTCCTTCCCTCTTTCCTTTCCCTCCTCACTCTCTCCCCGGCCATGTCAGTCTGGGTCTTTGTATTTAGCTCAAGCTAACCTGAAACTCATTATGTAGTACAGGCTGGCCTTGCATCTGTGATCCTCCTGCCTCAGCCTCCTGGGCGCTGGGTTTATGAGCAGAGTTTTTTCTAATCCTCTTGCCAGTGTCTCTGTTGTCCTCCATCTCGCTCAGTGCTCAGGGGAGTTACCAGAATGGATTTACACATGGGGTCCTCCCACCTCTGACTTGGGGGCCTATGGCACATCCAAGGACAAGATCAGAGCCAGGGAGCCAAGAGAGATATGGATGTTTAGACACCTATTCTTCTGTCTCCTCAGGTGCCATTGCTCTTCTGGAGGCAGCTACTCCTTCACACCTTTTCGGGGGTTCTGTCAATCATGGCCCCCCCTTTGTAGGACAGATGTCAGCTCTCATGCTTGCCAGTCCTGCCTGGACTCCCATTGGTCCCCCCCCCCCCATTCCTGCCTCCTAACCCCTGTGGTTAGTTTTTTTGCGTATTAAATTCTTAGAAACATCTTAATTTGAAAGCGTCGTGTGTTCTCTATAGAGACACTGACCAATGCACAGGCGTAGTAGAAGAATTTTAAGAATCCGGGCCTAATGGTGAATATCTTTGCTAAATATCCTTTAGTTTTATGAATTCGGCTTTTAGAAATTCTTGGGTTTCCCCTGCAGGGTTCACGACATTCTGTGTGTGGAGGCCCTTGCATTTCTTCTTTTAAAATATCTTTAACTTTATCTTTTTCTTTTCTGTTCTGTCATTTACTACTGTCTTGGCTTCGGCCTCTAATGCTGAACGGAAGTGCAGATGTCACGTTCTCAGCTGGAAGTGGAAGGCACCAAGAAGGGTATTGGCTCGTAGGTATGAGACGGCTACACCATTTTAAGTTAGAATTTCCTTCTCTTCTGAGTTTGTTAGTTTTTCAAATCATGAACAGATGCTGACTTGCACTGAATGCTTTCCTTCAGGGTTAGAGGAAAACACAAAGCTCCTTTCTTTCTCTTTCTCCCTGGGGTCCCAGCCCTGTCCAGGCAGTGCATGTCAAGGTCAAGGCTGGGGAGACTTTCAGACAGCAGGGGTGGATCCTCCCACCCCCAGTCCTCTCAGGTGAAGCTGATGCCTTGGGGATTTTCTGTGTCCAGACAGCATCATGTTAACGTATGTATTCTCTTGCTTACAAAACATCCCCTTTTGTGTTTAACCCAAGAACTCCAGGGGGTCAGGAAAGAAAGGAAGTCATCAGGAAAGTGATGAGGAGGTGTGCCCATGCTGAGCGGAGTTTGTCTTTGTAGCAATCTTGTGAAGCGCGGGTTAGTCCCTTATCATCGGACACAGGCGAACACAAGCTCGGAAAACGTGAAAGCCTATCTGGACCCAAATCTTGTGCTTATAAACTCTACTTGCTAGGGTGGGGGGTGGGGGATGGGAATGTAGCTCAGTTGGTAGAGTGCTTGTCTAACATGCATGGAACCCTGGGTTCTAACCCTGGCACTGCTTAAACTGGGCATCGTGGTGCACACTTGTAACCCCAGCACTGAGGAGTCGGAAAGAAGATCAGAAGTTCAAAGGATTCTCTATAAATTGAGTTCACGGACAGCCTGGGCTACACGAGCCCGTATGTAAGAAAGCGAGAAGAGGAAAAGAAACTCCGTTTGCTTCCTCCTAACCCAGGTCCCACCTCACTCTTCCTGGATTTCCTTTTTCTGACCCTTGGAGCCTCAGTGCCATGTGTCACCGAGTAGTCTGATTCCCCTCTTCCTCCGAGCTCCCTAACTTCCACAGTGGAAGGCCCTGTGGCCCTGTGGCTCTTTGATGATGCTCCCAGACCTTGGAGATGCTCCCAGCATGCCGTCACTGCTGTGAGTATTGGCAGCACGCATGTGTGGAAGGGTGGGAATCTGAGTTCCTCTGGCTCTGATCCTGCTGGTGTTGGATGGGCAGGCACTTGCTACTGCCTGGTCTACTCCTTTCCCTCCCTCCTGTAACAGAGTGTACCATTTCCAAATACCTAGTGACTGAAGGCTCCCGACTGCCCCTGGTCTCCCGCTGCTTCTCACTCTGCTCCTCAGACTCCAAGCTGACCTTCCTTGCTGCAAGCTTCTCAGTGACCAACCTGACACGGACCCTGGAAGATGCGTCTCGGAGCTCTGAGGGACTCTGCCTTGGTGGTTCTGAGTCTTCTCTGTCTCTGCTTTCTCTGCTTTTCCTGGACTTAAGATCCTGGGACTGAATCTGCATATCACCAGACTCCTGCCAGGAGCTCTCCTGGACCTGGGACAGTTACAGAAACTCTTTTTTAAACCTACCTTTTAGGAAGAACCCCCCTCTTTCTACCTCCTGATGCCTTTGGTGACCTGATTTCCCTCCAGGGACTCCATATTTCAGGACCCTGCCCAGGCGAGAAGGCAGGGGTCCAACTGCCTCCCAGTCTGCAATGGCTGTCTGTTAAGTTCAGTTGCCTCCAGGATGTGGGGGGGAGCTAGCTGGCATGATCTCAGATCTGGTTCAAGGCTCCCCTTCTAGGACTCTGAGGACCCTGCGTATGTTGGATCTGTCATCTAACTGGGAGCTGAAGATGGGTAGTCCTGGGCCCCTCCAGGGTCTCCAACTGGAGACTCTGCACCTGGGAAGTACAAAATTGGAGGCGGTGGCGGTGAAGGCCCTGGGACTTCAGAAACTTGATGTCTTGTCTGCGTCATCCACTGCCACAGCTGAGCTGCCTGCTGAAGCAGTTGCCTACTACGAGCTGCAAGAGCTGAATGTGGGCTATAACAAGATAGGATATATATCTCAGGAGGCCCTGGCTTCCTGCCACAGCCTGGAGATCTTGACTCTTCAAGGCAATGGCCTAACTAAGCTGCCACCAGTATTCCTGGCTGCCATGTCCAGGCTTCAGAATCAGAGCCTGGCCGGAAACCAACTGCAGAGCTCCACACTGTGCATGAATGAGACAGGACACAGTGTCAGGATGGATGGCTCTGAGTCTGGCAGGCCATGGGCTGTATCCTGCCTCCGGCCACCTTCTCCTGTTTACTGCACCTTCGAGAGCTGCTGCTTCAGGACAACCAGCTGCTCTCTTTGGAGGGGAAGGTATTCCAGGACCTTCAGCAACTAGAGACCTTGAACTTGGATAAAAATCCCCTGCTTAACCTGGGTAAGGACTGGTTGGCTTCCCTGCTCACACTGACTACCCTTAGCCCACTAGACACCGAAGTATCGCTGAACCCAGTCCCTGGCTTCTGGGGAGCAAAGAGTCTGCACACCTTGAGCCTGAAGCTCCCCCTCCTCCCCGTGTCCTGGCAATATTGTCCCTGCCCATGTTTCTGACCAGCTTAGAGCTTCATGAAGCCACAGGCATGCAGCACTGGAACCTGTCCCCAAATGCCTTCCCTTTCTTGGAGACTTTGACTACAAAAGGCAGGGGACTGAAGATGGAGGTCCAGAATGTCTCTGAGGTCTTCCCTGCTCTTCAGCAACTCTCCCTGCTCCAGAATAACTTGGGGGCCTTTCTGCTCCCAGGACACCTCCAACATTTTTTCTCTGGCAGCTCCCCAAACTTCAGTCCTTGAAGATATGGGGTTCTGGAAGTAACTCCAGATCCTGCCTCATCACCGGGCTACCCAGCCTACAGGAGCTGAAGCTGGAGTCACTTCAGTCCGTAATCCAGGCCCGTTTTGTGCAGCTGGAAGAGCTGGTGGGTGAGCTGATCAGCACAGGACTCAAGACACCATCGGCAGCTGCTTTCCGGCACCTGTACAGTCTCCAGGTCTTAGTGTTCTACATGGAGAAAGACTTGGTGCTGCATGATAGCCTAAGGGAGTACATCCCTCAGATACCCCAGTATGTATACATTCTGTACTCAAACTGGGCCTGCCAGTGTGCCAATGCGTGGATGGAGCCACGGCTTAAGCCGTCCACAAAAACATATATACATATGCTTAGCTGTCAGTTATGTCGGGCAGAAGCGGGGAGCCATGCCTAGCATTCCCTTTTCCCCTTTCTCTGGAACTACTGACCTCAGACTTTGGAGCAGAAACTCTTTTGGGCCAGCTCTGCCTTGGTGTTTCTGCTACTTTTCTTGCCATTCCTCCAAGAAGCCAAGAACTCTTGGATCCCCCACCTGCAGACCTTGTTCAGGGTTTGGCTCCAGGGTCAGAGGGGTCAGGGGGATGAAGGGAAGAGGTTCTGTTTGGTGTATTTGTTTCCCACTGCAGGCAAGACCAGGACTTGGTGAGAGAGGAACTTCTGCCCACCCTGGAGGACTTCCCTCCAGCTGACCTGGGGCTACGCCTCTGTCTCCCTGAGTGAGACCTGGAGCCTGGTAAGGATACAGATACAGTTGATAATGTGGAGGACAGCGTGATGAGCGGCTGAGTTACACTCTGTGTGCTGAGTGGCCAGGCCGGGTGTAACCCCCACCACCTGGAGCTCCGCTTGGCCACCTCTCTCCTCCTGGCTGCCCCTTTCCCTTCCGTATTGCTTCTAGTCTTCCTGGAACCCATTTCCTGACACCAGCTCCCCGCCTACCACAGACTAGCTCTGTTGCTTCATGAGGAGAGGATGAGGATGAGCCTGTGGCCCGAGAAAGATGAAAGGAAGGATGGCTTCTGGACTTGGCTGAGGAGCAGGCTAGGGCTGCCAGGGTTGGAGTGAGTGACACAATTAAGTTTTAGGGTGGGTGTAGGAGATGCAAGCCAGCCTGGCAAGGGTCAGTGTGTTTGTGGATGGGGTAGTGGGGGGCACAGTGGGACTGAGGGGCTGAAGTCAGCCTTTTGAAGGTGCAGGAATCCATATGCTGGGAACACAGGTTTTAGGCGCACAAGGCAAGCATGGCGGGCCTCGAACCCTCCGTCCCCAGGGCTTTTATCTGAGTGCAGGGGTCGGGGCCTGGGGGACAGGGCTTGTGCAGCTCTGATTGGCTCAGAGCTCCTCAAGTCCTGCGTCTCTCAACCTCGTTGGTCAGGTGTTCGTGCCCGCGGGGAACGGGGGGGGGGGGGTGGCGCCCAGGAAGGAAGAATTCCTGCTGATTGGTGTCAAGCTTAATGGTCATTCCCCTGTGGGTGGGGAGGAGCCTGAGGAGGCTGTTCCTGGGAAGGCATCTCCGATAGGAGGGAGACATCCCCCCTTCCCATATGTGACTGCTAGCACTCAGGTGCATCTCCCCCATACGTGACTACTATCACTCAGGTGCATCTCCCCCATACGTGACTGCTAGCACTCAGGTGCATCTCCCCCATATGTGACTGCTAGCACTCAGGTGCATCTCCCCCCATATGTGACTGCTAGCACTCAGGTGCATCTCCCCCCATATGTGACTGCTAGCACTCAGGTGCATTCCTAGGTTTTATATTTCTTAAATCCTTTCAATGGCAGTTATCCCTTGGGGTATGTGACACAATCTCCAGCTCTCCATATCCTCAATAAACTTGCTAAATCCAATTTTTTATTTAATGGAAATGCAAGAGGCAGGGAGGAAGAGGGGAAATAAAGGTAGGGATTCGTGGGGCATGCTGGGAAGGAGGGAAGACCTTCCTAAGCTATGGAACTTGGGACCAGGTCAAGTTCAACCCAGCTTTCAAGAAGTCAATGGATCCATTTGCATCTGGGGTTGTGGATGTTTTAGTTTCACTTCTGTTGCTGTGATAAAACTCCTGAACGAAAATCAACCTAAGGGAGGAAAGGGTGTTTTGGGGCTTACAATTCCAGGTCACACTCTATGGTTGAGGGATGTTAAGGTGGCAATTCAAGGCAGGCCTGCTTGTTATTCCACACAGCATTACCTCCAACCAAGGAGCTCACTTCACGGCCCATGAAGCACAGCAGGAACCACGGAGGGTGCCGCTTGCTAGCTATCTTATGCTCAGCTAGCTTTCTTATAGCATTCAGGACGGCTGCCTAGGTTTGGTACCGCCCAAAGTGGACTGATATGGAGTTTCCAACATCCATTTGCAATCAAGACAGTCCCCCACAGACATATCCCTGGGCCAGTTTGATCTAGGCAGTTTCCCAACTGAGGTTTTCCTCTCAGATGACTCTAGGCTGTGTCACATGGACAGTTAACTAGGACAGATAGGGTTGATAGCTGAGGACCACAAAGCTGGGGTGTTGTCTGGGAGCAGATGATCATTTTTCCTGCAGCGAAAACATGAAGATATGCTCTTGGGTCTCAAAGCAACAGTTCACCCTGGGTGCTCTAGCCACATGGCGCCAGCCACATATAGCTCCCAGTGCATTATAAACTCTTGCCTCCTGACCTTTGCACACACCACTTCTTTACTGACAACACTTTTCTCTGGGGACCTGCTAAACATCCTTTGAAATTCAACTCAGCCATCACTTTCTGCCGAGGCCTGTTCTGAGCTCCCAGCCTAGGGCAGGGTTTTGGGAGAAAATAATACATTAATATTACTTTCTCTCCCTCACCTCCTCTACCCCTATCCCCAACCTCAGCCCCGACCTGGCCTTGGAACTCTCTGAGAATGACCTTGAACTCCTAATATTCTTGTCTCACAAATCTCAAGTGCCCAGGTTTATGGGTATGTTTACTATCTGGCCCAGCTATATTTCTCTTTTTAAAAATCTCACCTTTTTCTGAAGCTTGATTGCCTACTTCTTTTAACTATGTGGTTTTGGTAGATCACTTACTCTTTGTACCTCAGTTTCGTGTTTTGTAAAATGGGATAGCATCACACCCCTTCAGTATTTTATAAGGATTAAATGTGTTAATATGACTGAAGGAGTAAGAAAAACACCTACCAATTCATTACACATGTTCAATAGAAGTTTCATATTACAGGGCTGGATTAACAATCCACACTCAATAATTAATAATCCATACTGTTCTTAAAGAGGACCTGAGTTCACAATCTAGCACCCACTTTGGGACAGGTGCTCACAGTCACCTCTGACTCCAGCTCCAGGGGATCTGATGCCCTCTTCTGGCCTTGGAGGGAACTGCCACTCATGTGTACATACCCATCCCAGTACATACACAAAATTAGGAAAATAATGAGAATTTTGTCTTTGGTTTTTTGTTTGTTTTTTGAGACAGGGTTTCTCTGTGTAGCCCTGGCTGTCCTGGAACTCACTTTGTAGAACAGGCTGGCCTTGAACTCACAGAGATCTGCCTCTTGAGTGCTGGGATTAAAGGGATGCGCCACCACCACTTGGTTTAAGAATCTTTTAAAAACCAAAAATTAAAACAATGTTTTATATTACTACATGCGACATGTGTATCATTTACAAGCAGATACACACATGTTGGAATCATGTGCTTTGAGGTCTTTTACTTCCAGGAGTACTTGATCTGGAAGATTTCTAAAAGTCATGTCCTGAAGCCTCATCTGTGGAGCCTTGTCCTGACCCAGCTGGAAAGATTCAGATAGGCAAATGCACAGAGTACTGCCAAACCAGAACCCAGGTCTGGTTCTGGCCGGGATTTGGCCTCTTAGGGATTTATTTTTATTTTTTTACTTTTCCACTTCTGTAGCAAAATGCCAGGTTTTAATTAGACAAAGGCTAAGAGACACCAATTCCAGGCTGGATTTAGGGTGAGGGGTGCCCTCTTGTGGTCTAATAGTGTCACTTCACAAGTGAAGAGGGATAGAACTCTTCCAAACCACTTAAGTTGTGAACTGGAAATTGTGGCTACAATCGTCCGACTCTCTCCTGCCCACAGAATGGTCACTGTAGTCGCCCTCTTTCCTTTTCTATTACTACTTTTCCCTACTCAGTCCAGCTCAACACAGGGATCCTATTCTTCAGCAGGCCTTACCCCTTCTGATCTCTGCCCACTAGGCGGTACCGTCACCGCACAACCAATGGGAAGAGTCATGACTGAATCGGGCCACGCCTCCAGGCGTTGACCCTGCTCGATTTGTTCCGGTGATAGAGCCCAGGAGAAGATGACACACTTATTGTCTGACATCATCTGAGAGGCGGCAGACAGTGGGAGTTGCCGCCGGTGCTCGCGCGATGTTTTATGGGAGTTGTAGTTTCAGAGGACCAGTTCCCGGGCTGGCGGCGGCTGGACTCCGTGTCCCAGCATCCCCCGCGCGAGCTTGGGAACACTTCCGCCCTGTTGAGAAGTGGGTGTCTCGGAGGGTGAGTCTGGGTGGCGGTGGGGGTGAAGCTGGGACTCAGACGCTGGGCTGGAGGCTTAGCGGGTGGTGGTATCCTGGGGTGTCTGGGAAGATGAGAGGGGGAAGCAGCGTGCGTGCGTGGGGGGAGTGCGGGGGGCGGGCAGAGGATGCAGCGTCTGGAGATAGGCAGGGTCACCGAGGGGTCGGGATGAAGAGTGAACTGGAGGGGTCGGCAGTGAGGCTGGGGCTGCAGGTGAGGTGGCAGGGATGGGTTTTGGCTGTGTGGGGAAGTCACCTTAGGGTCTGGAGAGCACAGGCAAAGGGAGATTTCACAGCCCTGGCAAAGAAGTGAAGAGGCCCTAAGCTGGAAGTGTGACCTTAAAGTAGTGCTTTATTCTCCATACCCAAGTTCTTGTCATCTGTGACTGGCTATTGTGTTCAGACCCAAACCTGCACTTCTTTCGTCTTTTTTGATTGTAGTGAAAGGAACCATCCCTCCCGACCCCCCTCTACTGACCCACCCACCCACTGACCTACTTGTTTTGCCAGCTGACTCTTTCTGCATTCTTCCCCAATCCATGCAGTTTCACATCTTGCCATTTCTTTAGTCTCTCTTAAAAATTACCTCTGTCTTCTGAGGGTCTTTGCAGAAGTGTCCACGTTTTCATTTCTCCAGCGTCGACAAACGTTGCAGCCACTATGATCTGTTTAACCGGCAAGTCTGATTGTACCGTCTGTTCTGCAGTTTGGAATCCATCACTGGGTGCAGCACATGTTGAGTGACATCTGATATTCGAGATTCTTCATACATGCCCATTGCAGCCCACTTTTCACACACTCCACACTCTGAGGCTGCCGCGGTTTTTCCGATTTCGTGGGCGGGTGCCATTTGGTTCTCTACTGTTACATATCCTGTCTCTGCTGTACCCATCCCCCATTCTCTATGAAGAGAACCACTCAAGAACCAACTCAACAGGTAACCCCTGTTGAACTCTGTTAAGCAGATTGTCACCCCTGACTTCCCAGCTCCCAAATCATGCCGTATTTACTGCTTTTGATTAATGTAATTATCTGGGACTTTCTTTTTTAGTCTCTCCCGCTAGACAGCATCATCAGGACAGGAAGTGTCTGGCTCATCTCTCTTTCCCTTGTCCAGCCTAGAACAGTAAACATCTGCTGTAGCTCAAGTGAATGAGTAAATGCTTGAGGAATGTGGAGACCGTCAGGGTGAGCTTTGTTAGATCCGGCTTAAAGATGGCTATAGACTCTCAGGGCTATGAGCGGTAACGTTCTTCCTGTCACGGAAGTCTGCTGTAGGTTGAGGCTGGGTCAATGGCTGATGGAGGTTTAAAGACAGGATTGGCTAACATACAGGGATGCGTGGTGCCATTCCCTCTTCCCAAGGCCTTGTAGCCGTTGCTAATTGATCACAACATATATTGATACAGAACCTGCCCCTTAGCAGACTACTCTGGATAGCTACCTCCGGTGATTGAAGTTGGTATGCTAAATGAGGCCAATCTGCTGTCCCCAGCTTAAGCCCTTAGATGTGAGTCCCATTTGCTTTAAGCCTTAGCTTGTACTCTCAGCCAAGTGTGACTGACAATCTTTGGGAGCTCCCAGTTTCGTACTGTTTGGAGGTCCCCAACCGATCTAGTCTTTTCTCAGGTCCCAGGGAGAATCTTCTCTCCCCCTCCTGTCATTACAGGAGTGGGTGGAGGGGAGAACTTATGTCCACGTTCACATTCAGTGCCCCAGGAGCTAAGGCCCTACTCAGCTTCCCCATGGTTAAGTGGTGCCAATTAAGAAAAAAATTGAATCTGAGAATTTCATGCAATGAATTTTGGTGGCCCTGATTTTGATTGAGTGCCTTCCCCTTATTGGTTGGGGAGTCTGTCCCCCTCTCAAGTCTTCCTGGGTACTGGGTACTTTGCAATGATTTATTCAGCTAGGAGGAGACACAGTGACAGCCCATGTAGGGTGAAGTCTGCCACCATGCTTTATTTAATCCTCAGGGTGTCTGAAACAATTCTGATGGTTAACAGCATTTGAAATTCTAGAGGTCCAGTTTCTCTTGGAAAAGGCAGAAGAACTGGGGGCATCCTGGGCCCGTACCCCTGGGCCCACAGCCCCTCAGGGCGTCATGATTGGTCACAGTCCTTACCCATTCCACGTGCTCACTAACTTATTCCATTTCAGCTTCCCTGCCTGCTTATTCTGCCCTCGTTATACGAGTTAGCCAGGTGCAAGAGCTCAGCTAGGTGGCCGCAGGAGGCTGTCCGAACTGCCCAGTGCCACACAGCAGCTAAGTGGCAGAAGTGAATCTGGAGTCTGTCTCTCCCTTGGTGTCCTTCTCTGTCTCCATTGGCACAGTTCTGGCAGGCACTTGGCTGTGTGATGCAATTAAGGAAAAGGATGAGAGAAGGCTGACCTGGGCCTGGGTCCCTAGGTCCTAACTCTGCCACTTGGTAGTTTTATAACGCTCTGTGTCTCTGTCTCTCTTTCTCTCTCTCTCTCTTTCCCTCCCTTTTTCTCTCCCTCCCTTCCAGAAGCTCAGTTTCCCTCTGCGTCACAGCTTGGGAGCCCTTTGGTGGGGAGCCATTTAAGTCAGCACACTGTCTTTGCTTATGCACTAACACAGCCAGGTCTCCCTAGTGTGAACACGAGACAGAAAACCTGACTTTCGTCTGGGATAATGCTGTAGGAAAGACACCCCACTTCCATTTGGTGGCAGGAAAGGCTCAAGGAACTAAGAACAGGCAGAGTATAGCAGAGACATAGGGCCCAGTACCCCTTACCCACTTTGGGACAGACACAGACAGAGCCGACTCTGAGACTTAAATAGGGAAGTTTCAGGTCAGCGACGTTTGGCTCAGCACTAATGGCCCTCCACTTGCTTGCCTGGAGGATTCCATGCAACCGTGGCTGGAGATCGCTTAGCACTGTACTTAGTGCCAATAAAAGGCACCGCTTGGAGGCCTGGATATATTCCCTGATAGCTTCAGGACTGGAGAATGCCCTTGCCCAGCTCTTGACTGACCGTGTTGACCTCCTCCCCCCCCCCCCCCCCACCCCCCCACCCCACCCCGCTCCCCACAGCAGGCTGTAGTCCATATGGAGAAGATTGATATATGATCACCCAGGGGTTCCTGACATCTATTTGAAATGAACCTTTGAGGTTTTAGGATCTCTTCCCTCAAAAGATGTCCTAGGCTCTGGCTTTGGGACTGGTGGCTGCTCATTCCCCATGGGTGTCCCCTTTGTGCAGGAGCATAGGAGTCTCTGCTTGCTGACTTGCTGTCTGTCCCTAGACTGTAACTTTTCATGAAGGCCGAAGGGACCGTCTGTCCCAGCTGTTGTTGGGTCTGTAGCTCCCAGTACAATGCAGGACCCGTGATGGGCACTCTGTGAATGCCTGACAGGTTCGTCCTTGTGTATGACAGCGACAGATACATGTTTAGTGTATCAGATGTTTGAAAAAAGTTACAAAGTGTTAATTCTTTGATGTAAATCGTGGGCATTCTAGACTTTTGATATAACAGATTCATATATTTAATACAAGGTAACAAAACTAACTGCTGTTTATCATATATGAGGTGTATATGATAAAAATATGTGATCTATGTATTTATATATGCATACCATATGCATATGATATGCAAATATCCGGGGAGACGGGTCTTTGTGGGGGACCAGGTGTGGCATCTGGAAGAAAAGATGTTGGAAAGAGGAACTTTGCACTGAATGGAGAGCTCCAGGAGCCGGAGGGGCTTGCCATAGACGATGATGAACTCGGGATTTGATTATTTATTTACTTGTTTTTGTGTGTTGAGTCAGAGTTTTGCTGTTGTAGCTCAGGCTAGTCTTGAACTTAGGATCTCCCTGCCTCGGCCCCCTGGTAGCTGGGATTATAGGGATCGTGCCTGATGACGCATTCTGTTTTAACTCATTGAGTTTGAGGTATTTAGGGGACAGTCAGGTGGAAATGCTGGAGTCGTAAGGTCTGCAGACAGCTTTGGATGGAGTTCTGAGAAACCTCAGTGTAGATGTGGGGAATGAGAGGGATTTTGTAAGATGACTACCCAACAGAGGAATACCAAATCTCAAGTCTTGAAGGCAGGTCTCCTGGAGGAGGAGGAGGAGGTGACCTTCAACGCGGCTGGAGGGAAGGTTAGCTTTTAGACATAGTGAGAAGGGAGAAAGACTACACTAGGGCCTGAGGCCCGGGGTTCTTGGCGTCAACATTTGGGAGTGTGTCCCGGAGGACGTAATACAGAGCTGTCTTTCTGTAATGTGAGCGTGTGCTGGGTTTGGTGCCCAAGAACCGTCTCACTTCCTGCCCTTGGCAAAGGAGCATCTCCGAATCTTTCCGTGCCATTCACAGGTTGCGGAAGGCGCGAGAGAAGCGAGGAAAGGATGCTCGCATGTCATCTCGCTCATCGTGTCCTTTGTCTTTCTGCCTTCACAGTCTGGGGGAGCAGTCCTTCCCCAGGAGTCCCCCGAAGGACACATCATCAGTGCAGGACAAGGACACATCATCACCGATGAGGATGAGGACAACCCAGCCGAAGTGAAGCATCCAGGCCAGACGATGGCTGTGGCCTCGCCTCCACCAGAGCCTCCTTGCGATCTCCTGATCGTGAAACTGGAGGAGGACTCATGGGGATCAGATGCCAAGCCCCAGAAGGAAGTCCCCGGCCCTGTCCCTGGCCCTGAGGTTTCCCGCCAGTGTTTCAGGCAGTTCCAGTACCGGGATGCAGCTGGACCCCACGAAGCCTTCAGCCAGCTCTGGGCTCTCTGCTGCCGTTGGCTGAGGCCTGAGATCCACCTCAAAGAGCAGATCCTGGAACTTCTGGTGCTCGAGCAGTTCCTGTCCATCTTACCCAGGGAAGTGCAGACCTGGGTGCAGGCACGACACCCTGAGAGTGGGGAGGAGGCGGTGGCCCTGGTGGAGGATTGGCACCGGGAGGCCTGGGCTACCAGACAGCAGGTGAGACTAAGAGTCTGTCCTCCAGGAAGCCAGTTAGGCAGGGCAGCGGGGCTGGGATTGAATTAATAACTGTCCCCCAAATCCCAATAGTAGTAATCAATGAACAACTGCCGTTTACTGACCCCTGCTGTGTGGCAGGCAGTATTCTAACTGCTTGGCTTGCACTAACTCATTTAATTCCGCCACAGGTTAGTAAGGTGGGTTTTTACTGTTAGCCTGATTTTACTGGCGAGGAAATGGAAGCAAAGAAACGATAGGTAATGTGTTCAAAATCACTGACTACGGGGTCGTGGAGTCAAGATTTGCACTTGGAAAAGTCGAACTAGAGTGTGTGTGCCTAACCACCGCTGAAACTGCCTCCCAGGACCATCCGGTGTGCCTGATCCGCATTGTTTTATGCTCAACAAGTCGCTACTCACACTTGGATCTCTTTGGAATGCTTACGGCAGCACATAGGCGGAAACAGCATTACCGTCCCCATGTTGTAGACTGGGGCTCCGAAAAGCAGGTGGTCCACGGCGCTCACTTGGGCCAGAGCCCAAACCCCCCTAGGTTTCAAGGCCGTGCCCTTCCCACTACAGAACGGATGCCTCGTCTGCAAATACCTGCTCTAAACCCTCCGAGTGGGAGGCTCAGGTGAGGGCTTCACTGGTGTTCTGTGAGCGCCCACTGTGCGTCAGGCCGGGGTTCCGAGCCTTTCACATGTATGCCGCACCCAGTCAGCCATGCAGTCTGGAAAGGTTGGTTCTCCTTTGGCTGTTTTTCAAGTGAGCTAAGAGCGAGGTAAGTAGCTTGTCCGAATTCGTATAGCGAGCGGTAGAGCCCAAAGAGGGAAGTTGCACTGTGCATTCGACTTTCACAGTTTCAACGGCGTATAAGCAACTTTGAGGACCCATGGTATAGCATGATATAGTATGTAATTTTCCTATGACACAGATTTTGATTTTTCTTGTTGTTGTTGTTGTTTTGTGTTTTCGGTTTTTGGTTTTTGGAGACAGGGTTTGTGTGTTGTAACTCTGACTGTCCTGGAACTCATTCTGTAGACCAGGCTGGCCTCAAACTCAGAGAGATCCTCTGCCTCTGCCTCCTGCGTGCTAGGACTAAAGGCGTGCGTCACCACTGCCCAGCTATGACAGAGATTTGGATCCTGCTTGCAGCTGCCCTGTATAGTCAGCTCCTGTAGGTGGCTTCAGGCTGAGGCAGCCTTCAGAACCTTCACCTCAAAGCCTTGCAGTTCTCTGCTTGTTACAGTCAGAAGTCCCGTGGCTTCATACCTGACCACGTTCGGTCGTGAAGATGTTGTGCTTGAGAATACATATGTTGTAAACAGCAGGGTTTTCTGTCCGTTTAAACCGTAAAGTTGTGTACAGACGTAAGGATGGGACAAGGGAGGGCTGAGCTCCATGGCTCTGCTGCTGGTCTCCCTTACAGACTCCCTTCAAGTCAGAGAACAGAGAGCAAGCCCAGGCCTTCTAAAGGTGTACTCCGCCCCGCGTTATTTCTTCCAAGAAGCCAGCTGTTTGCGTTCAGTGACGGAGAAGAAACAATGGAAGCCTCAGGACCTCGGAGCTGGAAGATGAAGAACGTGAGGACTAGAAATGAGACCCGACTTAAACCAAGGTCTTCCTGATACATCATCTGTAAAATGAAGTCAGACTAGAGTTTTTCAAACGACACCACCGTAAGCTGACCAGAGGCTGAACTGCTTCTAAAATGGAGAAAAAAAATAAAGTGGCGGCATCTTCTCTGAGTGCCCGTTCCTCGTGACTTTTATGTTTACCCTCCAGCTTCTCTCTTGCTCCTAGTTGTTCACAGCAATGGGTGCGCAGGGAAGGGCTTTCTTTGGTGAACGTGCTGCAGCTTGTGATCTCTCCCTACAAGCTCTCTGACTTGTTATCCTCTCTGGAGGCAGTCTAAGTCTTCACAAGAGCATGAAATTTGTGCTCCTCAGGGTGGACCACCACCTCAAGAAGGTCTGTGCCTTCCTTCAGGGCTAACTGGCCCTAGGATGTTTCCCTGAAAGGGGTCTTGATCTTGTCTCATCTGGCATCACTCACGTGGAACTCCACTCTTCATCAGGTATTCTGACAAGATGTACATTATTTTAAAGTATATTTTTCAGTTCAGAACTGAGCTGAGAGTACAGTGTTCTCAGAGACGCCCTGACCCCACTGTGGTCTCCATCACTGTCCGCATCCCCCGCCAGAGCAGACCGTTTATCACCCCGGTGAGCCCGCATCAGCACCATCAGCAGCTGAGCATGTACTTCACACTGAGGCCCGTTGGCGGTGGACATTGTATGGGTTAGGGTAGGCACGGCACATCATGGCATGTGTCTGCTCCCACGGTGTCACGTACAATAGTCTCACCGCCCAAACAGCGCCGTGCGTTCTGCTTACCGATTCTTTCTCCTTCCAACCCCTGGCAAACACTGATGCTTCTGTCCAATGTGGCCTTTCCCTGGGTGCCGCAGAGGTGGAGTCACACAGCCCCCAGCTGCTCGCGGCTTGCTGTCGCTTTTCTTTTTAGCACAGAATTCTGTTCTGTTGCCGGGTATACCAGTTCCTCCAGTCAAGACCGAAGGATGTCTCGGTTGTGTCTACATTTTGGCAGTTACGCATGAAAGCACTGTAAAAATGTCACATGTAGGGTTTGTGTGTGTGTGTGTGTGTGTGTGTGTGTGTGTGTGTGTGTCTGTAAGTTTTCAGGCCATTTGGGAAAAAATGAAGAATTGCATTGTTGGATCTTATGGAGAAGGGATGTTTATAGTCTTATAAGAAACTGCCAATCAGGTTTGGAAAGTGGCTGTACTGTTCCGCATTTCTGCCAGCAGTGACCATGGGTTTCTGTTGTTGCCCAACCTTATTAGTCTTTGGTTTGGATGCTGGGCACTCTGGTCTTTGTGAAGTGGTATCACATTTTACCCTGTATGTGGGTTAGTTCGTATGCACACGAATGCGCAGGTCAAGGGTTAGTGTCAGGCGTCTTCCTCAAGAGTTTCCCCATGTTAGTTTTGAGACATGGCCACTTATCTAGCCTGCAATTCATTGATTGGCTAGAGAGGCTGGCCAGTGAGCTCCAGGGATCCTCCTGCCTCCATGTCCCCAGTGCTGGGATGACAGGTGGACACTGTTTTCACGTGGGTGCCAGGGTCTGAACTCAGGTCCTTATACTGCTGTGGGACGCACTGAGCCTTCTTTCCAGCCCCCAGTTTGCAGTTTCTTAATGATTACAAACACCTTTTCAGGTGCTTGCGTGGCATCTGTACATCTTGGTGAGGAGCCTTGGTTAATCTGGATCTTTTGCCTCTCTGTATAAACTTAGAATCAATATAGGCCAACCTTCTTAACAAATACAGACACAAAAAATCTCAACAAAATGCTTACAAACCAAACTCAGGAACACATCAAAACTAACATTTACCACAGTCGAGTCAGCTTCATCCCAGAGATACAGGAATGGTTCAACAGTGAGTCAATGAATGTAATCTTCCAAATAAGTTGATTTAAGTACAGAAACCACATGATCGTCTCATTACATGCAGAAAAGGTCTTTGACAAACTCAAGCATCCCTCCATAATAACAGTTCCAGAGAATCTGGGAATACAGGGGAAGCATCTCAACATAATAAAGCGTATGATCCAAGCCTATAGCCAACACCAATCTAAATGGAATATTTCCATTAAAACCAGGGACAAGACAAGAATGTCTATTCTTTTCTCTCCTAATATAGTGCTTATCTTCGTAGAGCAAAAAGGCAGGAGAGAGATAAAAGGAAGAAGCAAATAGGAAAAGAAAGATGACAAAATAAACTTACTTGTAGCTGATAAACACATTCAAAAAGGTTACAAAATTAACACACAAAAATCAGTAGCTTCCTATATGCCAGTAGCCAATGACACTGAGAAAGAAATCAGGGAAACATCATTCACAATAGCCCCCCTCAAAAAAAAAAAAAAACAACCAAACTTGGAATAAATCTGACCAAGAAAGTGAAAGACTTGTACAATGAGAACTTTAAGACCCAGAAGAAATTGAAGAAGATGCCAGAAGACGGAAAGACCTTCCACGCTCATGGATTGGTAGGATTAATATTGTCAAAATGGTCATTGTGCTGAAAGCAACACACAGATTCAATATAATCTTCATCAAAATCCCAACACAGTCGTTCATAAAAATTGAAAAATATCTTAAAACTCATATGGAAACACAAAAGGCCCGGGATAGCCCCAATCATCCTGAACAGTGAAAACACTGCTGGAGGCATCACCGTCTCCGATTCCAAGTTCTACTGCAGAGCTATGGTAATAAAACCAGCATGGTACTGGCATCAAAACAAACACATCTGATAAGTGGGATAGAAACGAGGACTAAGGTAAAAGCCCACACTCCTACAGCCACCTGACTTTGACGAAGCAAATATACACTGGAGAAAAGATAGCTATCATAATTAGTGTTCTATTGCTGTGAACAGACACCACGACCAAGGCAACTTATAAAAGGAAGCTACCGTTTCAGAGGGCTAGTCCATGACCACCATGGCGGGAAGCGTGGTTGGTGGGCAGGTATGGTGCTGGAACAATAGCTAAGACCTTACATCCTGATCAGCAAGATGGGGGCAGAGAGAGGGAGGGAGGGATGGAGGGAGGGGGGAGAAAGAGAGAGAGACTGGCCTGGAATATTTTGTTTTAAAAGTTCAGTATCCTTAGCGATCAGATAAATGCAGATTAGGACTACTTTGAGATTTCATCTTCTCCCAGTCAGAATAGCTAAGACTAAAGCAACATCATCATCATCGTCTTCATCATCATCATCATCAGCAGCAGCAGCAGCAACAGCAACAACAGAAAACTGATATCAGAAGGCGGTGTGGACATGAGGGGAACACTTACTGTTAGTGGAAGTGCAAACTGGTACAGCCACTCTGGGAATCGGTGTGGCGGCTCCCCGCAGAGCTAGACATAGGTCTGTCACGTGATCAGCTGTACCACTCCTCGGCGTACTCCCAAAGGGCTGTATTCTGCTACAGAGATACTCTCCTCGCCCGCGTTCATTCTGCTTTATCCACAATAACCAGATAATAGAAACGGCCCAGATGTCCTTCTGCTGACGGTAACGGATAACGAAAATGTGCATATAGTGCGATGGAATGTTATTTAACTGTGAAGGAAAATGAATTATGGCATTCACAGGTAATGGATGGAGCTGGAAATAGTCATTTGGAGTGACGTAACCCAGACCCAGAAAGACAAATGCCGGGCGTTCCTCTGTGTGGATGCTAGCTTTGATGCTCTAGATGTGTGCTTAAATTGGAGTGCCCACAGAACTCAGAAAACTAGTAAGGGGCTGTTGGTGACAAGGCATACTGTAAGGAGAGCAACAGTTTGAAGAGAATAAGCATGAAACCAGTGTCAGACAGCAGAGAGCTGGGATTATCAAGCCATGAAACTTAGTAATCCAAATGAAGAATTAATCACCTTAAATGCCAATAGTCTGAACACACTTAACTAACTGGCATGGTGCCATTCATCTGTAATCCCAGCAGTTAGGGAGCTGAAGCAGGAGGATTGCAAGTTTGGAGCCAGGCTAGGTTATACTGCAAGACCCTGTCTCAAAGATAAATAAACCAACTAAAAGGAAGAGAGAGAGTAAGACCCAACTATACGCTGTACACAAGAAATTCACTTTAAATATAGGGTCACCCAATAGATTGAAAAAGAGGAAGAAGGAGATACCAATTTAACCCTAATCAGAAGAAAGTGGGCTGGGGAGATGTCTCAGTGGTTACAGTTCTTGACACACAAGCAGGGACCAGAGTTCAGGTCCCCAGAACCCATATAAATGCAGGATAATCATGGAGGTCTGTCTGTAATTCCAGCTTCAGAAGGAAGAGACAGGAGATCCCAAGAACAAGCTGGCTTGAAAGATGAGCCATATCAGTGAGCTCTGAGTCTCACTGAGGGACTCTGCCTCAGTAAATAAGTGGAAGGAGCTATGTAAATACTCTTTCATAATGTAATGGCAGAGTGTGTCTAGGGGACACTCTATAGCCCTGTGATTCCTCAGTATTTCAGACTTCCTCTTCTCTTGGATGGGACAGGCTGCTAGAAAGGGCTTCAGGCGGAACTTCTCACTGCCTGTGTGGAACAGTAGGGAGCTGGGGCCAGGCAGCTCCTTATAAGTAGGTTCTGCTCTGGTAAAATGGTTTCTCCTGAGGCAGGTACTGTTCACAGAGTGCCCTGGCGATTCTCACAGTGGTTCCATCCCTGCCCACCACAGAAGCATGAGGGACTTTTCTGTGCTACTCACCATGAAGGAGGGTAGACATCTTGGAAGTGAAACACGTGTGTCCCATGTCTGAGTGACTGGGTCTCCTGGAGCGTGACTCTCGGGCTGTCTGCATTGTGCCATCAGCACCTTGTGAGCTGTGGTGTAGCTTTCCTGTCCAGCCCTGGTTTCTGCAGAGGTCTCTGCTCTGGCGGAGTTACCTCTCTTACTTGTCCCGCCTTGAGGACAGGCACTGGCGCGGCTCTGAGAGCTGTTGGTTTTTCAGTTCTTCCAGCTTCTTTCTCGCTGAGTCCATGTGCAGCAGTGACTTCTAAGCTCCTTACTGGACCAGAAACACGAGCTCTGCCCTCATGGGTGTTTTGTGCCTCTTCACTGTCGCTCAGATCTGCCTTCGTTCCCGTGTTGACAGTTCCAGCCCAAGGGGTTAGAACGTTTGCTGTAGCGTGGCAGTAGTTGGAGGAGCTGGGTAGAGAGTAAGGAGCGTCATTGGGTCTAGTCCCGCAGTTCCTCTGTCGATTGTGACGACTGTTGGCGTAAATGCAGATCTGTTACTAAAGTCAGTCTGATAGCGTTCTCATTGCATCTGAAACCCTCTGTGGATCTTAAGAGTCTGTTAACCCCTGGAACACATACCCAAACCAACACTCCTGCCCTCCCGAAGGGACCTTACTGATGATCGGAAGCTTTGACTTTGTGTGTAGGGACGAGAGCGGCGCACTCAAGAGTCCGGGCCCTTCAAAGCAGTTCGAGAGTTTCAGGGCTTCCTGCTGCAGCCAGTGGCTCACTGCTCCAGGGGACAGCCCCGGAAACAGCGGATGGAGAATACATGTCCTGGCCTTTCCAAGATGCCACCTCAGCCCTTGAAAGAGAGTGGTAAGTACCAAGGATACGGGGACGTAAGAGAATGAGGCCTTTCCTCTCAAGGGACAGGCTTGGCAGGTGGGGAGAAAGGGTGTGCAGAATTCCAGGTACAAGATAGGATAAGCGTCTGATGGATGTTGTTACTGAGCAGTAAGGTTAAAAGGCTCTGCTAAAGGGGGTGCTCGTAGCACGCCCTGCTAGCTGGAGTTACACAGAAGGTGCAGGCTTGGCAGCGGGGTGGGTACTGACACAGCACGTGGCACGTCACTGAAGATGAAGAAGGACGTGGGACACCCTTGGCTTGATCCCAGCATGACCCCTGGAAAGCTGAGTCTCAGAAGGAAGTGGTTTTAGAGATCCGAAGCTTGGGTTTCACAGGGTTATTCTCTTCCTCAGCTGTCCTCATGCCTCAAGCCCCTACTGTTCCAAAGATGGGGAGCATTGGAGATTGGGAGGTGGCAGCCAAGTCCCAGGTAAGCTGCTTTTCCCCCTGTCATCCTCTTGCCTCTCCTCCCAAGTCCTCCCCCACCCCGCCCCCTAAAAAGGCATGTAAAGCGCGGGGTGTTAGCCTTGGCCCCTCTGGGCCTGCCGGCACACACTGGTTGTGATGCTGGCCCACGTGTGGCGTCACTGTAGTGTCCTGATCTTTCTTAGGCCTGATCAGGTTCTCAGGCCGCTTTTAAAGTGCCAGTGATATTTAAGGTCTGTTCTGTGTGTGTCACAGGAAGCCCTGAGCCCCCATAGACAAGCCAAGGAGGAGCCCTGCCTGGACCCCTTAGGAGATGACCGTGGGAACGGTAAGGAAAGCGTGCTCCGCTCCAGGGCCCAGCTAGTCTGTCTCTGGGACACTTGTTCCCAGAGATGGGTTTGCCACTTCCTTAGAACCAGAGCTCTGCCTTCTCTGGACTTTCGGAGGAGGAAGGAGACAGGCTCCTTATGGCCACTGCTGCAGGGAGTCTGTCAGGTGGGGATCGAGGCTGCATGCCGCTTCCTAGAGCTGGCCCAGCTGGGGGCTCACGCCCTGGATGCAGTCACCAGAACTGGACCAGGGCCTCTGTCTCAAAAACCTGCCCCTTCCACACCCATTGAGAGCTGCCTCTTGGGGGCAGACGCCTGTGGACTGAGCTCACGAGACTGATGTGTGAAGCTCTGAGAAAAATGAGTAGCGCAGGCTTCAAAATGCTGGAAGCTCATGTGAGCTGCACACCTTTCTCGGAAGGACAGCCAACGCTAAGGGGCCTTCCCCTGAGGGAGGGTAGACACAGGAATGGGGAGCAGAGGAGACTGTGACAGGTTTAACTCACGATAACCTTAGGCTAGAAGCTTGAGGGCCGCCCACTGGACGGTGAGACCCCACCAGTGTGGAAAAGAACTGACTTGAGAAATGCTGAGTTAGGGTATCCTGAAAAGGCTTTTACATCCACACTCTAGTATCTAGCTCTCCTCAGACATCAACTATAACGAAAGGCTTTCTGCTTCGTTAGGACCAGGGGCTTCTGGGAAGGTCGTCCTTTAGACCTGAAAAATCAGGACATTCATCTCTTCACGTTAGGAGGCCAGAGGGAGAAGTGTTCAAGGAATGTACATATTAGCTCAACACTGCCCTGAGGGCTCTGCATTCATTCCCCCAATGTCTGACCCTCCCTTTCTTCCTTCCTCCCTCACCTCTTTCTCTCCCTGCTATCAGGGTTCTTCATGTTTAGTCTTGTTTTGTCTTATAGATAACAGTGCAGTGGTGGTCAGAAGCTTCCCAGCAAGAGAGAAATACACACACACACACACACACACACACACACACACACACACACGCGTGCTCTCTCTCTCTCTCTCTCTCTCTCTCTCTCGCTGTCGCTCGCTCTCTGTCTCTGTCTCTCTTATTCTCTCTCTCTCCCTCCTTATTCCCTCCAGCAGTTGAGTTGAGTCTCATGGGTTGCTTGAGGTCCGTGTTTGTCATCTGTGGATCCATGCTAGCCACCCTGGTGCGCGCACACACACAGAGCCCTCCCCTCCCTACCTCCTTCCCCTTCCCTCCAACAGTGGAGTTGAGTCTCATGGGTTGCTTGAAGTCCATGTTTGCCATCTGTGGATCCATGCTAGCCACCCTGGCAGATGATGTGTTTCATAACGACAGCACGGCAAATGAAGAGCTGGCCGGTCCCTTTCATTCGGTGGTCCTGTTGCTTCTAGGCAGTCCTCTCAGAGACCAGCATTGGGAATTTCTCATATGACTCTTTGGGGAGAAGGGTGTGAGTTTCAGGAGCAGTTTAGAGAACCACAGCCCAACAGGTGGTCTCGCTCAGTCACTTCTGCTCTTCCTTTTGTGTAGGAGCCCCAGCTTCAAAGCCAAGCGTCACCGCCCAGCGTCAGCAAGGACCAGAAACTTTGGGTCTGAGCCTTGTAAATTCTGGAAACGGGAGCACTGCAGAGGGTAGCCTGGACAGTGAGCAAACCAGATCAGCCCAGAAGGACTCAAGGGCCTGGGAAGAGCAATGCCAGTGGGAGGGGGAGGACTTGAAGGTGTCCGGTGTGCACTGGGGCTACGAGGAGACCAAGACTTTCCTGGCAATCCTAAGTGAGTCTCCCTTCTCTGAAAAGCTCCAGACTTGTCACCAGAACCGCCAGGTATACCGGGCCATCGCAGAACGGCTAAGGGCACGGGGCTTCTTGCGGACTCTGGAGCAATGTCGCTACAGGGTCAAAAACCTCCTACGGAATTACCGTAAAGCCAAGAACAGTCACCCACCAGGAACCTGCCCTTTCTACGAGGAGCTGGAGGCTCTGGTGAAGGCTCGGGCAACCATCAGAAGAGCCACAAGTGGGCCAGGAGAGGCCGTGGCACTCCCCAGGCTGGGCGACAGTGACACTGAGATGGATGACCAAGAAGAAGGCAGCTGGGAGCCCGAGGAGGCAACAGAAGATGGCAGTGGTTCTGACCTGGCCACTGAGGAGCCTGTTCAGGGTCCTAGGACTGCAGGGGGCCCGGCTCTGCTCCAGAGCCGTATTGGTAAGAACATGGCATTCAACTGGATGAGCATCAGCCAGGCTGCTGCTCCCCAAGGTAGAGCTCAGACTGCACGTCTTACCAGTGACACCAGAGTAAGGCGCTAGGCCCCGGCCATGCTCAGACTGCGCGTCATATCAGTGACACCAGAGTAAGGCGCTAAGCCCGGCCATGCTCAGACTGCGCGTCATATCAGTGACACCAGAGTAAGGCGCTAAGGCCCCCTGGCCATGCTCAGACTGCGCGTCATATCAGTGACACCAGAGTAAGGCGCTAGGCCCCGGCCATGCTCAGACTGCGCGTCATATCAGTGACACCAGAGTAAGGTGCTAAGGCCCCCTGGCCATGCTCAGACTGTGCGTCATATCAGTGACACCACAGTAAGGCACTAAGGCCCCCTGGCCATGCTCAGACTGTGCGTCATATCAGTGACACCACAGTAAGGCGCTAGGCCCGGCCATGCTCAGACTGCGCGTCATATCAGTGACACCAGGTTAAGGCGCTAGGCCCGGCCATGCTCAGACTGCGCGTCATATCAGTGACACCAGAGTAAGGCGCTAGGCCCCGGCCATGCTCAGACTCACACTCTCCTCTCCAGTGGCTTCGTCTCTTAGTGACAGGAGCACAGGATTCTAAAGCCTTGCTAGACCTAGGAGAGATTCCAGTTGCTTCCCAAAGTGTGCCACTGATGGGGGTGCTCGGTGGCATCCGAGGGAGCTTTTCGTTTCCGTAGGCGTGTTTCTCTTAATGAGTGTGAGACAGCCCGTCTGGAGGTGTGTTTTCTCTTAACGTGTGTGAGAACAGCCCGTCTGGAGGTGTGTTTCTCTTAACGTGTGTGAGACAGCCCGTCTGGAGGTGTGTTTCTCTTAACGTGTGTGAGAACAGCCTGTTAATTCACAGACAGCAAATTTGGGTTAAGAGAGTGAGTGAAGTCCTGAAATGCAAAGAAGCAGCTGACAGTTTAGACTCGAGAGTCACTGTGGGGCAAACACCTAATCTTGCAAAGGGAGACTCACTGACATCTGTGAGGTGAAGCATCTGAAGCCACACGGGTAGGGGCAGAGCCAGGCTCCTGCCTCCTGCTCGCGTGGGCCCCTCTCCCCCATGCTGCCTCCTTGGGTTACATCACTTGCCTGCATGGAAATAGAGGCTAGACCACGTACACCCCTTACTCTTACACCAGAGAGGAAGAGGTGCCCTCAGCTCGAGTCTGCCACCTGGTTATTCAAGGTCCATCTTCGTCTCCGATCCTTGGGGACTCTCAGGTTCCGTGTACTGTTGAAAGGAGAATTCACAGAGGAGACGGGGTGTATTTTGGATGAATGAGTGAGTCTCATAGATCTCAGTGACTCATCAGCTGAAGCCAGGGAGTGGGCCAGTTGGCGCAGTTGCTAAAACATGGCCACTCAATTCTCCCTTTCAGCAAGACTGTCTCTTGAAAGGGTGAGAGACAATACCTTGGCTGACTTTCCTAGCATATCCCTGAGAAGCAAGCTTGTGTTCCCAGGTACTTGGACAGTCCCTGAGACCTGTGTTCTAGATATTTAGAAGTGTGGGTGACCCCAGTCCTGATGACGTAGGTAGAGCCCCTTAGACCTCACACCTCTGAACTCTTCACTTCTGACAGCAGGTGTGCACTGGGGCTTCGAGGAGACCAAGGCCTTTCTGGCAATTCTCAGTGAGTCCCCATTCTCTGAAAAGCTTCGCACCTGTCACCAGAACAGCCAGGTATACCGGGCCATCGCCGAGCGGCTGTGTGCACTGGGTTTCCTGCGGACACTGGAGCAGTGTCGCTACCGATTCAAAAATCTTCTCCGAAGCTACCGGAAAGCTAAGAGCAGCCACCCACCAGGGACCTGCCCCTTCTATGAGGAGCTGGACTCACTGATGGGGGCTCGGACTGTGATCAGGGCCATGGAGACAGTAGGAGAAGCCACAGATTTTCCTGGATCTGGGCAGAGCAGTACTGAGGCCGATGACCAAGAGGCCTGGGGTGAGATGGAAGATGAAGATGTCATTCAGCTTCTGACTCCAGATCCCCAAACCCCAGAAACAGGTGAGCCCGGAGTCATCGGGTGTCTGCAGAATCTGCAACCTTGCACAAAGAGGGGAACCAGGTATATGGTCTTTGTCTCTGAGCCAAGAGAACAAATGCGATTAAATAGGAAAAGATTCTGTGCATTGCATAGATACTGCTGTCTCTAATTTAATGTCCTGCACACAAGGTGGCCAGGCTCACTTTTGCTGGGACGCATCCGGGTAATTATGGAACCAATTCAGTCTTAAAAGACACAAGGTCTGTTTAATGTGCTGGAGGATAATGAGAGCTGTTTCTCACTGAATACAGACTTAGGAAGGCTGGGGCGGTGTCGTGGCTGCTGCGGTAGGGTCGCTGTATTCCAGGCTCCTCAGCGCTCCTCAGCTTTTCAGGTTTAGAAGCACGTGTGTACACAAGAACTTGACGACTTTCATGCTAGTCACATTTATTAGCTGTAGGAGATAGGATATAAATCTGTGTTAGCCCAGTTGACAAAATATAGGGACATTAATGCTAAACAATGAATGGACAAAAGACTCCAATTCCTGTCTATTCTTTCAGGTTTTGAGTTGAAGCATGAGGATGAAGACCAGATTTCAGAGCAGGATGCTTTGGGGGATTTGCCCGGAGCCTTATCAAAATACTACACCACAGAAGCTGTTTGCCAGCCCTGTGACTGGGGAGAGGTCAGTGCGAACGAAGGGGCATGGAGAAGCACTCTCCCATGGGACACGTGTTCCTCCGAGGGGGACTCGGAGAAGCTCATTGATCATCAAGGCCTGTATCTCTCAGAGAAACCCTATGACTGCGACACACATGTGAGAGGCTTCAGTCGGAACCTCCACCTCACTGCCCACCAACGGACCCACCCGGGCGAGAAGCCCTACAGATGTCTTGACTGTGGAAGAAGTTTTAGTGACCGCTCCAACCTCTATTCCCACCGGAGAATCCATGCCGGAGAGAAGCCCTACAAATGCCTGCGGTGTGGGGAGAGCTTCAACCAGAGCTCCGACCTACTGAAACACCAGAGGGTCCACCTGCAGGGAAGTCCTGACCAGTGTGACGAGCCTGGGGAGAACCTCAGCCAAAGCCCACCTCTCAGTGCTCACTGGAGAACTTGTACACGGGAGCTATCTAAACAACCTCAGAACGCCAGCACAAACCTGAACTCTCCCGGACCCCTTAGCGCCAGCTCGGGGGAGAAGCTGTGCCAGTGTCCCCAGTGTGGAAGGCGCTTCTCCAAAAGCTCCGCCCTAGTCAGTCACCAAAGAATCCACACCGGCGAGAGGCCGTACGGGTGCGCGGTGTGTGGGAAAAGCTTCAGTAAGGGCTCCACCCTGGCAAACCACCGACGAACTCACACCGGCGAGAAGCCATACAAGTGTGCCGACTGCGGGAAGTGCTTCAGCGAGCGCTCCAAGCTCATCACCCACCACCGAGTACACACAGGAGAGAAACCCTACAAGTGCCCGGAATGCGGCAAGTTCTTCCGAGACCGGTCCAACCTCATCACCCACCAGCGCATCCACACCGGAGAGAGGCCGTACAAGTGCAGGGAATGTGGGAAGCGCTTCAATCAGAGCTCCAGTCTCATCATTCACCAGAGGATTCACACCGGGGAGAAACCCTACAAGTGCATGGAGTGCGGCAAAGACTTCAACAACAGCTCCCACTTCAGTGCCCACCGCAGAACCCACGCGGGAGGGAAAGCGCTGTAGGCGGCGCCTCCTCCCAAACAGAAGAGCAATAATGTGTATTCGTATCTCCCGCGTCTCTAAAACATGCTAGAAAGAGACCTTGCGGTGTTTTAGCTTGCTGTACAGTTAAAGATGTCACCTTGGCAAAATTCGGGTAATCTGGAAGTGAATTACAACTACTAATGAGCAAGATGGTAGGCACTTCTCGAGTGTGATTAGGTTTCTTTTGCCCACCCCCCCCCCCACATTAAAAACCCTATGGAACCGTTGGGCTGTCTGTACGTCTGCTGCACTCGAGAGCTTAGTCAGTGTCTGAGGGTGGTGGGTGATGCGGGGATTAGAGTTGAATCTGTGGCCCTAAGTTTATTGATTTCAAATTTTTGCTGTGCCTTCGTACTGCTCCACCCACGGAGAGCGGTTCTTGCTCTTGGTAGTTTGCGGTTGGGGCAAATCCTCAAGGGAAAACCTCGAAACTTCATGGTGAGAGGAGGTGCACCCTGAGGACCAGTGCCTAGAGCACCCCACTGCCAGGTCAGCAGCAAGCCGGTGAGGAGGGCAGCAGTGCTGTCATTGCAGAATCAATGTCAATACCAGAATTGCTGGTAACAGCAGAAGCAGCCATTCATTCAGATTTGCTCTTTAGCAGCCTGTGTGCCAAACGCCTTCACGGAGGCCCGCCAAGGCAGCGGCAAGATGCGGTAAAACCCACGGCCCAGACCTTTTGCCATGCTGCTGCCACACCCCGCCTAGCTTCTTGGCCTGGAGTGGGCCACTGGCAGAGACTCCAGACAAGAAGCCAGTGGCAGCGGCGGGACGCCACATGGCGAGGGGGTACAGGGTGGGGCAGGATTTGAAGGAGAGCTGGGTTCCCACTGGGCCGGCACCTGGGAAGGTGGCCATTCAGCTTTCCCCTCTCTCCTGCTCTCTCTTCACACTCCCAACACCTGTCCTCTGTGTCGTTTCCCCTGTCACCAGTTCTTAGCCAGTGTAGAAGAATCCTTTGCTTCTGTCTCACCTCTCACCAAGTTCCCGTCGGGACTTGTTCTTGTGCACATGGCAGAGGGAGGGAGCAGAGCCCGCCCACGTTCTCAGTGCGTGGCTATTTTTCCCACTCAATGCTGGCGGTGCCTTTGTTTTAACAGCCACTGAGCGAAGGTCAGAGCCTCAGGTGAGTGAGGAGCAGAACCCATTCCACTCGTTTTCTAAACGCACTGAACACGGGGCCTGGGGATTCCTGTAGCCACCGGCTTTTGACTTGGGACTTCATTAGCCATTCTCTCTTCATGTTTTCTTGCTGTCAGGAAGTTTCTATTGCTGAAGTCACATTTATTTCTTTATATTTCTGTTGCAAGAAAATACCCCATAATCATGCCACCCAGAGGGCAAGGATCACAGGAAGAGAGATCAAAACAAAACAAAACAGCAAAAAAAAAAAAAAAACCCAAAGAAAACAAAAAAACAAGTTGCAGCCAGGTGGTGGTGGTGCATGCCTTTAATCCCAGCGTTTGGGAGGCAGAGGCAGGCGGATCGAGGCCAGCCTGGTCTACAGAGTAAGTTCCAGGACACCCAGAATTACAACAGGGAAACCCTGTCTCGGAAAAACAAAAACAAAAAAACAAAAAGTTTCTGGGAACAGTTCCAGGCACTCACCTGAGCCCAAGTGGAAGAGAGGCTGCTGGCTGCCACTGACAGCCGTTGTCTCTAAAATATCGAGTTCCTGGGGCTCAGGAAGCCCCACTTTGGTGGGAAGGGCTAACTCGGGAGGGAAGGATGCTTCTCTCTCCACACAGAGCTGGGTTTGGCCTCTGTGGCTTGGGGAACTAACAGACCACAGAGAGGTTTCTGCAGTCTTAAGAGGCGTGAAACTCGCAGGTGGTTCCTCAAGGGCACCCCCTGGAGGCAGTGTCGAAAAGCTTTCTACAAACCCCTGGGGCCAGAGCAGGAGAGGGCACCTCTGTGCATGGCGGCTGACCACATCTGAGAAGCCCTGGTCCTGAAGTTTCCAAGAAGCAGATGGAAGTCATGACACCAGGCAGACTGGAGTCCCCCAGACCTGTCCGGCATGTTTCCGGAAAGCAAAGCGGGTGCAATCAGAAGGGATTTCTTGATAGGCTGATTTCTTTAGAAAAGTAGACATTTGTGATTGACTCTTAGTTCTGTTGTGGCTACGGAAGTTAGAATTGGTCGAATCTTAGTCTGCAAGAGACTCTGGGACTGAAGACCTTAACTCTAAAATAAGCAGTACTTTATTTTATTATTCTGGGTTTCTTTTGCTTTCTCAGATTTTGCTGTTTTCTTTTCTTCTTCTTTTTTGCTATGCTAGGCAAACTCTAATTTTAAGGCAAAGTGCCTGGTGAGTAAAGTGAACAGTGACCAAAAGGGGGGAGGGGGAAGAAACTAGACTTGGATTCTCCTACCATCTTCATTATACAAAAAGGGTAAAGGTGAGAGGGCAATAATCAGGACACAGTGCTGACTCGGGAAGCCAGGACCAGATCCTCAGGCCCTGGTGCGGTATCATCTCTGTCTTCTCTCTGGCTTTTCAGGCAGACTTACTAGCTCACTCATCATGGCTCAGCCGAGACTCACCTGCCTAGGGATGCCACCGCCCACAGTGGGCTGGGACCTCCTATATCAGTCGTTAATCAAAAAAATGCCCCACAGACATGCTCACAGGGTCATCTGGTGGAGGCAGTTCCTCAGTCGAGATTTCTTCTTAGGTGACTCAGTTTGCGTCAAGATGAAAAAAAAAACAAAACACAAAACTAAGCGGCACAATTACCCACAGGAGATTCCAACCAGTGCTGGAATTGACCTTCCCTCATTGGAGGGGATTTGGAGAGGATCTAATGACCCTCACCTGAAACTCTAACCATGCATTCCTCCTAAGCACCCCCTCTCCCACTAAGGGGAGGCAGTCCCATCCTTGCTGCTACACGTGGGATTTTTGGTGATACAGCTGTTTTCGGTTGTAGGAAATGGGCCTGGCAGCTGGAGAGATGACTCAGTGCTTATGGGTCATACCGCTCTTCTAGAGGACCCGAGTTCAATTCCCAGCACCACGTCAGGCAGTTCACATCTGCCTGTAACTCCATCACCCCACAGCATATCTGATGCTTCTGGTTGCCGTTGGCACCTGCACTTGGTGTGCATACCCACACAGACCCACGATTAAAAAAGAAAAGAAAATGGCCACACAATCCAAAGTAATTGGCAAGGCAAAAAACTTGGGCTTTCTTTTGGAAGGGTGTTCAGTCTTGCCACATCAACTGAGCACATCCAGCCAGGTCCTGCGGGGTTTTTTATTATCTCTAAGGGTTTCCTGCGACTCCCTCTGAGCGGGTGGAGCTCAGCCTCACAGTCCCACACGACTGGCTGATCCGGAGCGTCCGAGGGAGAAATGAAACTTGAGCACGTATTCTGACTTCAAGAAGGGCTGACCGGGGAGGAATTGAATTTCTGCCAAGTAGTTTCGCATTTTTGAACATGGAGTTCTGTCTTATTTAGCCCTTTGATAGAATAGAAAGCACATTTCTTTTTAACATCATTCACAATTTCCCAATCCTTTACTCCCTTTAAGAAAAACTGAATTAGTGGTCTGAGTCTCTTGTTTTGTAGAGTAGTCGTCAGTGACACAGTATTGTGATATGATATAGGGGTTTTGCCAATGACAGCTGTTTTAATTTGACTGTGGACCAACCCTTGTATGCATGAGTCTTCTTGCCCAGTGCTGAGTGTGTTTCTGCAGGGCCTGACCCACAGTGCCCTCCTGTACCTTCTCTTGGTGTTCATAAAGATATGCCTGCAGGTGAGTTCTGCGAGGCAAAGCACCCGGTGTCAGGCATGGCCCCATCTCCCTGGCCTTCCTCGTGCGGCTGGTTGGTTGATCATACCTCTTACTACCTCCGACTGCTGTCTCTGCCTTGAACTAACTTCCTCAAATGCTGATTATCCTCTACAAACCTGTCCAGCCAGCACCGCCCGGCTCTTTTGATGTCTTAACCCCCAGTGCCTACCTCCTACTTCATTTAGCCTGGTGTACTTTTTCTGTTGCTGCTTTGTAGTATTTTATAATACCCTAACAAAACAAGCTAAAGGAGGAAGCGTTTGTATTAGTGAGCTTCTCTGTTGCTGGGATAAAACCCAGACCAAAACCAGCACAGAGGGGGAAAGAGTTTATCTGGCTTATTCTTCCACGTCGTAGTCCATCACTGAGGGAAGTCAGGGCAGGGACTCGAGGCCGGAACTGATGCAGAGACCACCATGGGGGAAAGCTGCTTACTAGCTGCCTCCCACTGGCTCACTCACTGGCCTTTCTTTTACAGCACCTGTCCAAGGGTGGCACTATCCACAGTGTGCTGGGTCCTTCTACATAAATTAGCAATTAATAAATTCTCCCCCGACCCAAACGTGGCCACAAAGTCAGTCTAATGGAAGCAATGCCAGAGATGGAACAGAACCAGGATCCTGTGACATACGCAGTCAGGAGGGCAGAGAATGGTGAGTGCTTGTGCTCTAGCTCATTTCCTTTTTATACAGTCTAGGATCCCTTGCTAGAGGATGGTGCCACCCACAGTAGGCGAATCTTCCCACCTCTCAGCCTAGTCAAAATAGTCCCCCACAAGCATGGCCAGAGGATCCTCTCCCAGGTAATTCTAGATCTCATCAAGTTGATAGTTGAGGTTAGCCACCATAGTTGGTCTTTGGGAAACAGATGTCTGAGAGGTCCTGCCCCCACCCCCTGAAGTCTTTTCAGATGATGCTACTCAGTTGTTTAGCTACCTCTCAGTGGGGACACAGGTGTGCTGTTCTCTTCACTCCTCTGCTCCTGCCACACTGCTACTTCTTTTATTCCCCACTCGTTTGACTGGTCATCCAGAGCTCTTACCTGCAAAAGGACTTCCGTGCAAGACTGTAAGATCAGCCTCAGTGAGATGGTGTTATCACCCCACTTTACAAAGGGTCTGGAAAGGCCTTGGTTGGTTACTTACTTTAGGTAGTAGCCACGTGCTGTGCAGGAAAGCCTAAAACACAAGTCTGATGCTGTTTTGCCTCTAGGGCTACGCTCTTAGCCAGCATTCCACCCCAGTGTCCCTTAGAAGACCTCGTTCTTTGTATCTCTCAGTATCCCAGTCCTGTGCCAGCTCTCACTGCTGAGCACTCTCTTGCAGCCACCTAGGCCTTCTTCCCCTGGCTGGGGTCCTCCTCTACATCCAATTCTTGCTGTCACCCTGCATGACTCGGACACCCACAGAGGTCAGGTGGGATTGCCACCTTTGACATCACACAGCTGCTCAGTCATAGCCCGGGCCTCGAACCCTCCACCTTCAACACCCACAATTAGTACAACCTGGACTCTTGCTTCTCTTGAGCTCCAGATTTTCTCGTCTTGTTATTTGGCACCTCCCCCGGGTCTCAGTATGTCTTTGGGTGTAAGCCTGCTTTCTAACCCTACCCTTCTTTGTTTTATTCAACAAAGGGTCTCATCCATCCAGCCATCTCAGCCAGGCATCTGGCAGTCATATCTGAATTTCCTCTCCCATCGTCTACATCGGGTCGGTCTCTATGTACCGTGAGACCAAGTCCCTGCAAGGTACCTCCACTCCGCCCAGCTCTGTCCATCCTCACCACTGCTGCCTCTGCCCTAGCTGTCTTTACCCACCCCCCACCATGCCCACTTGTCGCCCCCACCCACACCCAATCGCCACCCCCACCTATACACAGCTGCCGAACCGCTCCGTCTGCTGCTATTCTGGATTCCCTTCAACTCATGCTCCTAAAGCTGCCTTCTACTTTGTCTGACATTGTGAAACAAGGCACTGCCACCTGCCTTCCTGGGACAGATGTGTGACTTGTCTTTGCCTTCTGTCACACGCTCTTCTCCCTGTTTCATGGTGTTCTGACTATCTTGGTCTCTTCCAGTTCCTCCAACCATCTGGGTCCTCGTCAGGCCTTACACACGTCCTTCCTGCTGCTGGAATGTGCTTGCCTGCACTCATCACAGACTGACTTCCACTTACCTTCCAGGTCTCAGTTTAAGTCACAAAACGTCAGACCCTGACTCCCACCTCTACTTGGGCTAACCCCCCACCCCCACCATTGTGTTCCTTGTAAAACTTAATGTAGTTTGCCATCACACGTATATTCCTTGTAGTGCCTGTGCCGGATCAGGCTGCTCTCCCTGAGAACACAGTGGTTTTGTTTAGGGGGCTTGCTGCTCTCAGGAAACCAGTGCCACACACAACGGAGAGACAAAGTTGGAGGTCCTCACTGGGTTGATCTCGATCGAAGCTGGTGTCTGGCTTTCCTAAGCCAACACACCGTCTCTCTAGGGTAGTCTGAGTTGTATTCCCCATTCTGTGCAGCGGGGAGAAGCACACCTCGGGACCTTCAGTTCCTCTCTCCCTCACTCTGTCTCCAGCTCAGGCATCACGATTTACCTACTGTGACCGACAGAACAAAACCAGCCTTACATTTCTTCTGTGTCCTCTGTCACGTGTGCCTGGCACACACCGAAACCTGCAAGTTCTCTGTTTGCCAGTGTTCATTCTACTGACTGTGGCGAAGGGAAAAAAAATAAGCACAGTCAGAACGGTTGTCAACAAAATAAATCCACAGCCAATTAGGTCCTAAACAATGCCAAACAATCACCCTATGGGGTTATTTATGGCAACAATATGATGATGGTAAAACATTTTATAATGGAGATGTTCAATAAAAGGGATTGGGGTACAAATCACAGCACCGGCAGGCATGGAAAATTAAGCAGCCACTTAAAACGTGGGAACAAGATGCATCGATGTGACCGAATGTAACAGCAGCCAGTCCGCGATAAACAGTTAGCCGAGAAGTTCAACATTATTAATGGGCACATGATGTGAGCACGTGCTGGATCCACAGCACGAGGCTAATGAGAGTTATCTCAGAGTTACAGATATTTATTCTGTTATTTATCTATTTTATTTTTATTTTTTTAGTGTAATGGTCAAAATTAATCTTTTCTAAAGTGAGGTTATGTATTTCTTTATAGAGTGAATGCAAGGGCTGGAGGTGCCCAGGGCCCTTCCCAGGCTTCTAAATTTTACAGCCTCTCTCGCCATTCTTATAATAATCCTCCAACAGAAGCGCATTGAACTGGGTACTGCGTGGGAATTTATTTGGGATATTGCTTACAAATTTTACATCTTATTAGGTTCACTTATTATGCTTGTGTTTAATCTTAGGGGATTGGTTTATTGTTCCACATTTGTGGGGGATTTTCCTTCCTCCCACCCCTGGCATGATTTGTACGAAGGGAGGGACCCTATAGTCTTTGGAAAAATTCCCCTTTAAAGAGCGTAACCCCGACGAGTCCGCGGAAAAGCCCTCAACATCCCTAACTGTCAGGGAATGTGAATTAAACCACAGCGAGGTTTCTAGTCTCACACCTGTGTGGACAGCTGCTGCACAGAAGATGTGAGAGAACGCTCAGGATGCGAGAAACAGAGCACTGCTTGAGGTTGGCATCCGGTGTGGAAATCAGGATGGAGGTTCCTCAAAAAATTAAAAACGCAACTACTGCAAGACCTGGCTACCTTGCTACAGGCATATCTTCTGGAATCTTCCCATGGACATAAATAGGAAAAAAATGTGTGCATGTGTGTGTGTGTGTGTGTGTATATATATATATATATATATATATATGTATATATATATATATATATATATACATATTATATATATATATATATCCATGTGAATTTAAATTAGCATTTATAACTCGAATTTAAGGTAACATTTTTTAAAATGTAATATATTTATTATTTGATGATTTCACAGAACGTATTTTGATCGTATTCACCTCTCCTCCTTCCCCCAACTCCTTCCATCCCCTACCTCCTCAATCCCCCAATTTCATGTCCTTGGTATAAAAAAATATAAAACACCAAGTCCAATCTGAACTACCTATATACTCCTGTTGGGGGGAGTGCTGTCCATTTGAGCGTGGTTGACCTTCCAAAGGCCACACCTTAAATACTTTTTCCCCAGAAACCATCAACGCTCGTCAATATGAAGTGTGCCCTAGTTTGCCTTCCGTTGCTGTGATAACTACCATGGCCAAAAGGGAAAGGTTTGTTCCCGCTAATACATCCAGGTAACAGTCCACCACTGGAGAAAGTCAGGGCGGCACTTAAGGCAGGAATCCAGGGGCAGGAACTGAAGCAGAGACTGTAGAGGAAGGCTGCATATACTCCTGCTCCTTCTGGCTCATCATCAATAACCCAAGACCACCTACCCAAGGGTAGCATGGCCCACAGTGGGCTGCTTACCCCCCACATCACAGTGAAGGCAACCCCCCTCAGACACGGCCACAGGCCAATGTGATCCGGGCAATCCCTCAGTCAAGACTGTCTTCCCAGGTGACTCTTGTCGTGTCCAGGTGACAATAAAAACTAACCAGGACAGAGGGGAGGACCGTGAGCCTCTCCCCTGCTCTATACAGGATGCTGGCTGGATTATCCTCGCACAGGCAACCACAGCCGCCAGGAGTTCATGCGTGCGTGGGGCACTGCTTCACTGTGGTCCTCCCCAGCCTCTGGCTCTTACAATCTTTCTGCCTCCTCTTCTGCAACGGTCCGGTCCCTGAGCCTTGGGGGGGGCGTGTGACACAGATGTTTGTGATTGAGCACCCCACTGACAATTATTCTCCATACTCTGAACAGTGGTGAGTCTCTGCACCAACCATCACTGCACAAAGACTTCTCTGATGAGGTCTGGGAGCTGTGATAGTATACAGGTAGGGACTTATGGATTCAGACGGCAGCTTGACACTGGGTCCATTTTGCAGAATAATAGTAGTAGGCTCACCCCTGTGGCCTGTGAGCCCCAAGCCTGGGTTCTTCCAGATCCACATTTTCAGGAATGTGTTTCCTTCTGTGGAGTGGTGCTGGTTGTCACTGAATCGTGGCCAGATTTATTTTAACTGCGTTTTTCAAATGGCAACTCTAAGATTCTATTTTTCATTTATTAGCTAGAAATTTCTATAAAGGAAAAAAAATATCCTAAACATTAGCTGCTGCTGCCTTCTCCTCTCCCTCCTCCTCCTTTTCCCCTTCTCTCTCTCCCCTCCCCTTCGTCCTCCTCCTTCAGATCTTAAACATTGCTCGAATTCGGCACTCAGTGTGGGATCCCATGTCTCTTTGCATCCTTGTCAGAGGATGGCACTTCTATCACTTCTGTTTGTGTGCCTCACGTTCACAGAGGGAGGCCGTGCCACACAAAGGGTGAATGACATGTTAAAAACTTACCTGCACGCACTGCACCCACATGGCTTGGTTCCAGGAGAGATCCCTACACTCCTGAGGCCTGACACCGTGTGCAGGCATCTGCACAGCGCACCTCTACCACACAGCCGCTTCCGTGTCTCCACTATTCCGCTCTGTTCTGTACAGAAGCGGGGTTCCCGCAGCTTCCCCACCCTGGTCCCTACAGACCGCCTCTCCCTTACAAAGGGCTTGTTTTTAAACGAGACGCAGAGTGTTTTCTTTTTTTTTGTCTTCCGGTGCTGGGATGGAGTCCAGGGCTTTGCACACCGTAGGCAAACACTCTAAAAATGAGCCCCGCCCCCAGCCTGGGTTTTTTCTTTTTGTTTCAAATCCTACAGTTGCCTTGGGGTCACTCAGAGCTGAGCACGCTGGGTGAATTTATCTCAAGAACTTGGGTGAATCTCTCAATACGTTCGACACGTTTTTTCTTTTAGTTCCAGTGTTTTGTTTTTTTAAAAAATGTATCTTTAAATATCAATTCCGCTTGATCAATTTAGGTTTCTTCTTCTCAGGACAGTGAGGCAGCCTGCTCTGTCTTGTCTCTCTCCCTCACTGTTTTTGTTTCCCTGTTTCTCTCCGGGTTCGTGGATGTTCTGGTTTCACCCGTGTAACCTTTGTTGCGCTTTGGTTCATCACCGTCCCCCACCAGTGTGCTTTCTATTCCTAAGGCACGTTTGTCCTTTTAAAGTCTGTGTCCATCTCCCATCTGAGTTTTTGAGTTTCTGACTTGTGCTGTATTAAAGAATACGTCTTCCGTGTATGGGTATTCTGCCTGCTTGTATGTCTGCGCACCGTGTGCATGCTGTGCCCTCAGCGGCCAGAAGAGGGCGTCGGGTTCCCCCTGGACTGGACTTACATGTGGCACAAGCAGCCACGTGGGTGCTGGGAATCGAGCTGGGGTCTTGTAGAAGAGCAGTCTGTGCTCTTCACCACTGAGCCATCTCTCCAGCCTCCTGTGCTACATTTCAATATTTGTACTTAATTTTATTTAATTAACGTTAAGATGCTTCAAAAAGGCGCTCCCCCCTTATGTATTTCTAGAGAAGTATTTTAATTAGCTACTATGCTGTACTACCATTTTCTGCGTTATTTATATTGCGTGTACATGTGTGTACATGTGTATGTATGTGTGTGTGTGCACGTGTGCACACAGGTGCACGTGTGGCGTGCACACACAGGTGCACATGTGCATGCTATGCACAGACGTGGAGGTCAGCGGACAGCTTTCGGGAGTCAGTTCTCTCCTCCCTCATCCTTTTGAGGTAAGGTCTTCCTCGTTGTGGCTACTGTCCCGTGTACTCCAGATCAGCCGGTCTTTGAGATGCCAGGTGAGTCTCCTGTTTCCTCTCCCATCTTGCTATAGGAGTCCTGGGATCACAGAATCCTAAGGAATCTGACTTTTTTTTTAAACATGGATTCCAGGGATTACACTCAGGTGGTTAGGCTTGAGCAGCAGGTGCCTTCTCTCCCTCTTGCTACCCCTTATGGCTTATAGAGACTGTGAAGATGCCCTCTTCTGTCCACAATAGGAGAAGCGTGCAGATCTAGCCCAGTCATAAGGGCGATTCTAGTGGAGGGAGGGGATGGTGGCTTTGATTGCTTATGATTTCTTAGTTCAAGGGTGCTGTATTAGTTATTTTTCTTTTTTGCTACGAGAGTGACTTCAGGGAGGAGGGGTTCGTTTGGGCTTACGGTCTGAGGAGATACAGCTCATCGTGGTGGGTTAAGCATGGTGGCAGGAGCTGAGGCAGCTGGTGACATTGTCAGAAAACACAGAGAACAGAGGGGGCTTCTATTAAACCTCAAGGCCCGCCCCCACTTCTCCCAACAAGCCTGTACCTCTTGAGCAGTGGCTCTCAACTTGTGGGTCTCGACCTCTCCAGGGGTCAAATGACCCTTTCAGAGGGTCTAAGATGCCTAAGACCATCTACACATCAGAGACTTACATTATGATTCATAGCAGCAGCAACATTACAGTTATGAAGTAGCAACAAAAATTATTTTATGGTTGGGGGGAACTGTATTAAAGGGTATTAAACTATATTAAAGGGTCAAAGCATTAGGAAGGTTGAGAACCACTGAGTGGTCCTACAACCCCTCTTAAACAGTGCCACCAGGCAAGGACCAAGTGTTCAAACAGGTAAGCCAATGGGGGGATGTTCTGTATTCAAAGCACGACAGGTATCCTCTTCCCTGGGCGCAGAGGGATGGTAGGATGGTGTGCCTTGGCGCTCTGACACTCTAGGTTGGCCTGCTCCCCTTTCTTGTCCTTAGACTTATGGAAATCTTATTTTGTTCTGGTATTTGGGGGCAGTGAGAACTACCTGCTGTTTCTCTGATCCACTGGGGTAAATTTCGGTTCGGAACCATCTCCTCTGTGATGGGGGTTATTTCCCCATCTACAGTTCCTGACAGTGAACCCTGCCAAGCTGAGGGAGGTTCAATTGCAGGGATCAGCCCATCCAGCCGGCTCCCTGTGGCTAGAAGGTGAATACCAGATGCTATGTCCCAGACGAAAGTGCTCTCCCCAAAACTGGGAAAGTTGGTTTAAACTGGGTTACCAAAGAGGGGAAGTTGGAAGCCAAGTACAGTTCAGACGTGAAGTATGATGGGAACCAGGAAGCTGAAGGTAATCTGTGTGCACTTTCCACACAAAACTCCCTGTCCCTTTAGAAGGGTGTCCTGCCTGGAAGACTGTTGGCCTTTCTCTGCTTTGGATACTCTGCTCTTTCTACCCACACCCTGGAATCCTTGGATCCTGACCTCCAAACTCTATCTCCCCACCACCGAGAACCCCCTCCCCCAGCCATGAGCGAGGTCATAAAAACGTAAGAAAACCAATGCAAAAATTTATATTTTATTTGAATTCAAAAAATTTAAAATTGCTTTCAAATTCTGGAAAGTACCATAATGCAGAACACCAGGGGGGAAGCCTCATATACAGAGACAGATAAATTAAATGCATATACTGCAGACAAGCCAAGAGGGGGGTGTAGATTACATATTTACAGCACTTGCTGCTTTCTGAAAACCGTGTCTATACATTTTATTACATTTACAAAAAGAAGGCTTCCACTACCATTTACCTACAATAATGAAAAAAAAAATGTACATCTTTTTTTTCTGTCTTTTTTGGTACTGTACAAACTTTGTATAATAAAAATATATCTCTGTACAAAAGTTTTGTTTTTTTTTTTTGTTTTACCTTTTTTTTTTTTTCCTCGTGGGATGGAGGTGGTAGGTACATGGTAGGGTGGAGGGTGAAGGGCTTAATCTGCCTTGTTCCCTTCCGAGCCTTTGGGGGTGAAGAGAAAGTGCCCAAGGCCAGAGAGGGTGACACACAGCAAGTACTGGGTACCCACCAGCCTGTTTTCCTTAAGTGTCTCTGGGGACCTTCCAAGGACACAGAGGGGATGCGGGGTGGGGCTGAGGGAGTGCACAGGGTCGGCTGAGTGGAAGAAGGGGGAAGGAGCCCAAGAACCTCCTGCATTTTCCAGGGGCAGAAAAGAATGAGCATGAGCAGATTTGTCTAGACCGGCCCTCTGGTCCTCTCCCACCCGGTATAGGGATGCTGAGTCCCAGAGGGTGTGTGTGGGCAGGGGGGCCCCGCCCTTGTTGTCTTCAGTGCACCTGCTGGAAACGGACACCCCTCACTCCAGCCTGTTGTCATCTGGCTCATCTGACTGCTCCAGCCCTGGCGGGGTGTGAGAACTGTGTGGCTCTGCTCCCCCATCCCCACACAATCTGTCTGCTATTTCAAGAAGCCCTACAAAAATCCGAGGCTGGCATCCGCATGGAAGCAGGGGCGTGTGCTCATGGGGACCTTCCCGAGGACAGAAAGCGACTCTAAATGTCATTACGTTGATTTTTAAAACGCATGAGCTTCCCAACCACACTCATATGGAATTCATTAATGACCTAAACACAGTGACATTGTCTAAATGAATCCGAGCCACCTGCCAGGAGCTGGAGAGAGGGTGACTTTTACTCAGTTCTCTTGATTAAGGAGATGCTAGGTCCTCTGCTATGGTGTCGGGCTGTTGGAAGCCAAGGGGCGAGCACCAATTCAGGAGGCGGAGGTCCTGGGTCCTTGACCCGGTGCTGCCCAGGCACAAACAGCAGAGCCCAGGTTAGACACAGGCATCTTTCTTGTTGAGATTCCCCTACCTTCCTGTCTTTGGTGCCCATTGTAGACCTGGGTTTTCTGGTAGCAGGTGCAGTAGACATCAGGGTCAGAGAGATTCGCGTTGGCATCTCCGCTGTACTCTGTGGCTCATGCCTTTGTCTCCTCTGACCTCTGAGTGGGAATAGCACGTCCTGCTTTGGTGGTGTTTTTAAGGACTAGAAGTAACATGTAAAGAGTCAGGCACAGAGAATAAATCAGTAAGCAGTGGCCGCCACCTTTTACGAGCCGGGGCTGGCTTGCTCCAGTCCTCTCCAGCATGTGCTGTCTGGTCCACAGAGGTCTCTTCTCTTGGTCAGCTGACAAGCAGATTTGACCCTGGGCTCCTCCCGGGCCAGAATCCTGCTCTCTCCTCTAACGCCACCATCGCCCTAACCCTTCTTTTCCGAAGCTGCCCAGGATCCGGGAGACCTTTTAATTCAGAACTCAATGTCGTTACGGTTGGAAAAAACTGGATTACCCAAACTGTATCTGAAGATTCCTGCCATTATCTTCCAGGTAATCCTTGCTGTCATTGTGCAGATGAGACCACCCCTGCAGACAGTTGGCTTTTGTGTGTTACCTCCCATGAGACGTGTCCTACTTATCCATGCTCTGTGTCCCCACACATGGGATGGGGGCATGGTGCTTTGAGAGGTAATGGTGCCTCCCTGATCGTTTCTTCTGTGTCTGTGGGGAACAGTGTCTAAGGCATCTTACACACACACACACACACACACACACACACCACCCACTCACTTCCCTTTTTTAAGCCTCTGTGGTCTCTTCCTTTAGGACACAATGAGGAGAGGCTGTGTGCGCTCAGGTGCACACCCATAATTTGCTCCGCTGCTTTGAATCCATGAATCATCCTTCTTCCTCCACCTGCAGCCCCTCTTCCCTTACTTCCCCAAGCCAGGACACAGTGGAGTCCTCTCCAGGGTGGCGAGCACAGATGGCGGCAGGGCGAGCAAGAGCCTGAGTCCCAGCGGTGGCAGACGTAGGCGGAGGGACAGACGAAGATGGGCACTGGGCGCTGTGCTCAGGGGAGCTCCTTCCTGCCCCATGGGGAGCTGGGAACCGACAGACCACAGCGGGTTGGTAGAAGAGAGGGGAGGGGTGGGGTGGGGTAGGAACAGAAGTGGGTGAGACAGAGAGGCAGAGCCAGGCAGGGAGAAAGAGGAGAGGGTAGGAGGGCGTCAGTGGCTCCATCTTTTACTTGTGGTTTTGGCTTCTCAAACTGGCGATGGGGATGTGAATTGAGTCCACAATGGCAGGGCATTCATTTATGTCTCTGTGTGTGTGTGTGTGTGTGTGTGTGTGTGTGTGTGCACTGTGCCCACGTGTTTGCATGTTTCATGGCCACACATTGTGCGGTGCTCATGCATACACGTATGTGTGTGGAGGCCAGATGTTGACTTTGGTATCGTCACAGGTCAGCTCATCTGGCAGCCAGCTTGCCCTGGCATCTCCTGTCTCTGCTTCCCAGACAGTGGGATTACGGGTGGTTGCCACGTGGCTTTCACATGGGTGCTGAGAATCTGAGTCCAGGTCCTCAGCTTGTGAGATTTCCTCTGAGCTATTTAGGGCAGCCCCTAAAGTTCTTTCTTTCTGTCTATGGTCTTTTACTCCCATGTGGGTCAACTTCCCAACTGGAAGTTGGATTCTGAGCCACTCTACCATGCGTGCTCTTGTCCAAGCTTGTCAGTGTTCACGTGCTTGACTTTCTCTCCTGCAGCGAGGAGGGTCCTAACACGGGGCTAACTCTTCGTGCCTGTAGTGAGTGTGTGTGTGTGGGGGTGTCCCTGTGTGCAGGAGAAGTGCACGCACAGCCCCTGTGTCCCCAGCAGGCAGCCTGTCTCCCACCCTCCAGCCCCCAGTCTCACCGGCTGCTGGCGGCGGCTCTCGGTGGCGGTGGCGGTGGCAGCCGTTCCCGGGGCTATACCGCAGTACACACTGTGCTGACTGTGAACTCCGCCTCGTTGCTCATGATGTCTGTGGGCTGGATGTTGCGGTCGTACATGGGGTTCTCAAATGTGGCCCGGACGTTTGTGTTCTCGTGGCCAGCATAGCCGTTGAATGGAACTTTGGGTCTTCTCCTGGGAATAAGAAACAGTGACCTTGAATAAAAGGGTGAAGCACAGGGTCCAAAGCCAGAAGAGGAGAGGGGTTCTGTCCCCCTTTTAGAAAGTTACATTCTTCTGAGTCAGAGGGACGCCAGGTAGGTTTGGGTGGGTTGGTACTCATTAGTATTCTTTGACCTCTGCCTTCAGAGTACTAGGGCTGGATACACAGTTGTTACCCCTGGCTCTGCCTTCAGGGTACTAGGGCTGGGTGCACAGCCGTGCCCCCCTGGCTCTGCCTTCACAGTACCTGTGCTTGTAGAGGTAGAGCACGAAGCCTGCGATGATGAGGGCGATGAAAGGCACCAGGATGGCGGCGGCCACTGAACTGCTGCTGTTGGAAGCAAAGTGGCGGCCGATGGACTCGGGATCTGACTCCAGCAGCCTGAGGTCTGCAAAGTGCCAAAGCATAGCGCTCAGGTCACAGACTCACCCGGATGTGGTGCTCCCTGCTGGCCACTCCCTGCTGCAGACTATGGGCTACTGTCACAAGCTCAGGTGCAGCTGGCTGAAGCTGGTGCCTGGACCTCCCTGGAGGCTTTGAATTTGCCTGCGCCGGTCACCTTGTGTCCAGAGGACTGTGCCGGGGACTATTTTCCCAGGTATCCCTGGGGGTCCCAGGGAAGACAGCTGGCAGATGACCCTGAAACTGCACCTTTGAAGGTAACCTTCAAAGAATGCAGTTCCTTGGAAGTTTCTCTCGCTTTGTTTGGCCCTCAAGGCCCATTATGAGGCGAAAACTTTTATCAGATGAAGCCATGATATGTAAAGCACAGTGAGGTTGGGTCGCCATGGCTGGATGAGGTAGGGTGCATGAAGGCTCACAGCTCGCTTACTGGCTGCCCATAAAGGGCCACCTAACTGAGGGGCTAGCGATAAACAGGGGACAGGGAGTCGGCTGTTTAGGGAACCTTGTTCGCTGGGGTCTTCTCAGTACGTGACCGAGGGCTTGGGGGCTGTTTCAGAAGGTTTAAGGGCTGCTGTTGTCGGAGGCCTTGAGGGCAAAGCCGAGATGACTGTGTGGAGGAGCAGAGAGGAAGGGGACACACTGATTTCAGTTTTCTGGAAGTGAGAGCTGTGGGAGAAGGGAATGGATTGTCTGGAAGGCAGGGGCCCTTGATATGGGAGGGAGGCCATGGGGCCTGGGACACATAGGAGGCTTTCAAGGACTCACGGTTGCCTCCTGTCTCTTCCTTTACTGTTCCCAAGAAGCCAGGGCCCTGTCCGCATGAGCTGGAGTCTGTGGGTCAGGGCCTGTTTCTAGGGTAAGGGTGTTTGTTTCGAACACTACCAAGCAAGCGGAGTCCAATCCCAGAGACAGGACATAGGAGAGGTCTCCTTTGTGTTTGTGTTCCTTGACTGAGACAGGAGGACAATCCTAGTCTCCCGGGAAAATGCTAAGTTGGCAATGACATCACAGGGAAGGGCAGCCCAATGGCTCATGTAGGAGTGCTTCAGGGACCCCCTGATCCTCTGGACAGGGGTGGTGCCCATGGCACCTGATGGCTAGTACAGCAACCCAGGGCTGAGTGGCAGGTCTAGGGTCTGTTTTTGGAGAGATATCACAACTTTTGTCCGAGATATCCTAGGTCCAGAGGAGCCAAAGGAGCCCTGTCTAGGGTGGAGAAATTCGCCAATCTCCTTCCCGCCCCAGACCGCAGCTCCTCTCCTGCCTCCTGAGCTCACACTTCCGGGGGCACGCGCAAGTTACCAAGTCTCTGAAAGCCGAACTGCCCAAAGCCTTGGCCCTTGACGGAGCCTTGGTAGACGAAGGTGCCTCCAGAAGACTCTGAGGAGACCTGTGATTGGGGAGGGGGAGAAAGACAAGGAGAAAAAGAGGGAGGGAGGGAGAGAGTTAGGTGCAAGGTATGCTAGAACAATCTAGAACTCCTGCCAGACCAGAGCGTAGTTCACGTGTGTGTCAGTTGGCAGAGCAAGGAGACCCTACTTGATGTGAGGGAGAAGAAAAAAAAATTGCTCCCCCCCCTTGTATTTTTGAGGCAGGATCTCAAGTAGCCCAGGCTGGCCTCAAATTTCCGAGTAGCCAAGGATGGCTATGAGCTCCGGCTTGGCCTGCCTCCATCCCCAAAGTGCTGAAATTCGAGGCATGAGCCTCTGCCCTTGTCCTTTGGAGTCTACTCTTTCATCATCACCCTGTTCTCCTATGCCATACCGCGAGGTGGGAGTGAGGACCGTGAAGTCCTCGGGGCCATCTTCAGTAGGCCTCGGCACCTGTGGGCCCTTGCTACTGTATGACGACTGACCTGTGGGCCCTGCAGAGCCGAGAGACTCGCAAGGGAGGGGGGCATGGCCGGTCTCACCACATTTTGAGGATTTTATGGCAGTCCCAGCCGTTGGCTTGTGAGTTGGCCGGCACATAGCTTGTCTACACCACCTGCCCCTGCCCCTTGGGCTGTCATCATAGCAGCTCGAGCACGCTTTGAGGGTGCTGCAGGTGTACCCTCAAACCCATGCTCTAAACCCGGGGGGTGCCCTTTGCCTATCTTCACCTGTTCCCCCTAAACAGATCCTGTCTGGCTGTAGCGGGCACCCCAGTGGTTGCCAGATGCTCCTGGCCTCACAGCTCGCTCTTCGCCCTCCCCTGGCCTGCGCTCTTCACTCCAGGTCCCGGCTTTGACCCTTGTCCTCTTATATCTGGTGACCCTCCTGGCACCGCTGAGTAACTTGTTGTGCCCCCCCCCCCCACCACCACCACTGTTGAATCGATTATTCCTTCTTCGCTTTTGGACTGCTGCTAAGACTGGGCCTGGATGCTGGAGGGGTTCACAGACATCCTGGGCACATCAGGGAACTAACTGCAGGTCCGGAGAAGCCGCTTGGTTCCGGTGGGCTCTGCTACTCCAGCCCATTAGACCTCTTGTTCTTTCCCATTCTCCCTCTTCCCTCTGGGGATCAAAGATAGCGGTGCAGAGGCCGGCCCTCCTCCCCCACTGTGAAGCCAGGAGGCACTGCACAAGATCGTCATTAGGAACTGGTTTCTATTCCATGAATGTTTTACAATGAATGCATTTCCCACAAAGTCACGCAAGAGGCTCCTGCCTCTCTTCTGTGTCCTGGGTTCTCAAGCTGAGCTAAATTACCTATAATCCGCATCTCAAATTTGAGCACATGTCCCAGGGAGTAATTGGGGATCACCTTCTCCCGGCCCATACCCACTGCGCTTTGGCCTTCTCATACTCCGGACCCCTGATTCTTTCTTCCTGTTCTGATAGAGGAGCTCACGCATCTGTCTCACACATGGCAACCCTGGACTCCGAGTCTTCAAGCCTCTTTTACCTTTCCTTTGCCTACTCCATTAGCTGACGGGGAACCCCTGGCTCCTAGTCCTGGTTTCAAGACTCAGCTTTCCATGTGATCCCAGTAGTTCCCAAGCCCTGTTGTCCTCTCTCTCGCCAGGAGTCTGGGAACAGGGAGTAGTGTGCAAGGGCCAGTGGAGACCCATTTCCTGCACTTACATGGCCATCTAACGCCCAGTGGTCATCTTTGAACTTGTTCACGAAGCTCTCCGCAGGCCCTGTGACCTGGTAGACCTGAAGCAGGAGGCGGAAATCTTCCTTCTTATAATTTCCTAGAGAAAGAAAGTAGGTTTTACCTGAAACTCTGTGAAAGATCTCAAGACCCACATCTGTGGGTGCTGAAGGTGTGTCTGTGTGAAAGTCCCGTGTGGACAGCGGTGGAAACATCCCCCGCATACCTGTTAGTGCGTAAGCCCAGTGCATGTAAACATATGTGGCCGAACGTAGGTGTGTGCGAATGTAAAGATGCATGTTGATAACTGGGCTACTGGGTAGAGACCGTGATTCTATTTTTACATGTGTGAGAGAAAGTCTAATTTTTGTGGAGTTCCATCCCTAAGATCCTCACGGTAGGAGAGAACCCCTTGTGAAAGTTTATTTTTAGTTGTGTTCAAAATAATTATTTTTGTGCACTGTTGGAAAAAGGGATGCATAGGCCTTGGCCTTTTGTATTGTCTGCAGGTGCTGGATTTCTGTGGGGGGTGTTGATTGCTTAGGATCTGCACCTGAGGAGTTCTGGATCAGTAAAAACACCTGAGCTCAGATGCTTCGGGTTCTACCGTTGACGTGGCGCTTGCCATGACGGTGGTTCCCTCTGTAGAGGTCTGGCAGGGCTTCCACCTATGAAAACGCCTCATCTTCCTTGGTGAGCTGCCACAGCAGTGTGCTATTACAAATGGTGCACCAACATGAGGCCGGACTACTGATCCAATGTGGAGACAAGAAAGAAAAAGAAACTCGAGACCTCACAGAGTCCAGTAAAGTACGCTCCGGGAAGCTACCAGAGGACAGAGATGAATGTATTAATTGAAGGCTCCTGAAGGAAGAGCAAAGAGAGAAAGGAAATGAGCCTCTATGGGGAGAAAAGGCTGTGAAATGAGTAAACAAATAAGGGGAAAAAAGCTCTGAGGCGAGAGCCACAGAATGGAGGCCTTAGAGATAAAGAATTCAGCTGGGAGCAGGAAAAAGCAAGGTTCTTACTGCTTTTCCTGACCATGGAGCTGACGCTCCCTTCCTCTGGTGGTAGCCAATGTTTTGTAAACTGAGTTTTCTAATAGCTGCATTGTATGTGTGTGAAGCTCAAGATGTGTTTGAGATCTGTGGAAGGGCTGTATGTTTCCTCTTAGCGATGGTGAAAAAGAATGCCAAACCACCAGAATGTTTCTCGCTGCCCCAAGACCCCCTGTTGTGGAAGCCAGGGGCTTAGAGCCAAAAAGTCACTTAGTAAAACTGAAGTTTTTTTGTTTTTTTTCGCCCTCCCCTGAAAACCTGTCTACAAGAGGTCCTGATAAGACTCATCTGCTATGCTGATGAGAACTCCACACCATGAGGGGACCCTTCCTGCAGTCAAGGACTAGTTATTTTTCCTGAAAACCAGACTATCTTAAAATCTGGAAAGTGTTTCCTAAGGGTCAGCACACAGAAACTGTCTTCCAGAACTGGCTAAGTTGTATCTTGTGCTGGCAGCTGAACTTGGTACTGTAAGAGTCACCCAGCTGGTGCTGATTTTGAAGGCATGAAGGGGTCATGGAGAGCAGCTGAGGCTTGGCACTGTGAGAGGCCAGGAGAGGCCATTGGCAAAAGTGAACCTCAGTAGTAGTTGAAGGGTTCATGTAAAGAAGTTGAGGCTTGGCACCATGAAGAGAGTCCAAGAGAGGCTATTAGTGAAAGTGCAGCCCAGTTGCAGCAAGGGACCCCAGCAGTTTTTGAGATGCAAGTACCACAGGACAACCACCAAGAACAGCAGCAGCAGTGGAGTGAAGCCAGCCAGAGCTTGGAGGACAAGCTGTGTGTGCCACCGAGGATTGAGCCAGAGAAATGATCCAAGCCCTTTGGAGGAGCCCAGAAGACCAGGAGTGAATTCCAGATAACTGGACATTGATGATGTTTTTCTGCTGTCCAAAGACATTGTGAAAAACTTGATAAATGTTTGGTTTCATTTGGTCCTGTGCATTAGCAACCCTTGTTATTGTTCCTCTTGTAAATGGTTTTGCTGGTGTAGTGTTAAATTGTGTTGTTAAGGTGAAGCAATTTTTTTTATACAGAAAAGGGGAAATGTTGTGCAAGTTTATAGTTATGTTTAACTATGTTTTTATGCACTGTTGGGTGAAGGGCTGCCTAGGTTTTTGGTGTTTTGTATTGTTTGCAGTTGTTGGATTTCTGTTTCTGTGGGGGATGTTTGATTACTTATGATCTGCACCTGAGGAGTTCTGAATGAACAAAGACACCTGAGCTCAGATGCTTGGGGTTCCACTGTCGAGCATGACACTTTCCATGATGGTGGTTCCCTCTGCTGAGGTCTGGCAGAGTTTGTACCCATGAAAATGCCTCCTTGTCTTCTTTGGTGAGCTGACACAGTGATGTATCACTACAATGACCTATTCCTGAAAGATGCCCTCTCACCTCCACACACACGTTGTGACATGTACACACACACACACACACACACACACACACACACAAATAAAATGAAAAAGGTTTTAAAAAGGAGTATGATTGTATGTATTTTGATCTGGCCATGAATGCATAGGCTTGTTTACAAGTCCATGGCACAGGACAGCACACACATATGAGGGAGTGTGTGTCCATATGTTAGAACAGTGAGTGAACAGGACTGTGGCTGTGTGTGGGGGTATGAGTGTACGTGGACCGTGTGCATGCTAATCATTCATTCATTCATCTGTCCACCCATTCAAGAAATACTTGTTTTCTGATTATACAAAAGTTGAAGCCTGAACAAACCTAACAAAGTGCAGAGATGCTTGAAGATTAAAAGATCTCCCACGATCTTACTAGTTACCATGGTATCAACAAGCACACGGGACTTTAAAGTGTCAATAAAGTAGTCATAGTCACTGTGAATGCTTTGGTGCGATGCATTTCTCTCTTATGAATACAGTTTTTTTTTAACTTTAACATTTGGAGGTACAAATGTATACTTATCGGTATCCTCACTCCCAAATTGGCATTTGTTTTTTAAGTTTCATTCATCATTATTAAAATGTGTGTGCGTGTATGTGTGTGTGTTTTATGTGTGTGTGTATGTGTGTGCGTGTGTGTGTGTGTGTGTGTGTATGTGTGTGTGTGTGTGTACACAGGCGCCTGTGAAGGCCGGAAGTGGCTGCCTTCATGTGCTGCTGGGAACCACACCCGGGTCCTCTGGAAGAGCAGCAAGTGCTCTTAACCATCAAGCCATCTCCCCAGCCCCAAACTGATATATTTTATCCCCGAAGATGTGATATAATGCAACCACTTACATTTTGTCCCGGGGAAATGCTCTGTTTCTAGCTTTTTGTAATATAAATATAACTAAAAAGTGAACATTGTTTATATCTTACAAAATTTGAACTTTCTTCATTTCAATTTCATATGGCAAAGATAATTAATGAAGCCGGTAATCTTCAAGGATCTTGTGGGAACTGCCCAGCCTTTACCTAGAATTGGTCTGAGGCGTGCTTTGTCACTACTGAGCTGGACCATCAGTAAGGTTTATCCATTGTTGGAGTCGGTGGGAAATCACATTTTGTGTTTGCTTTTCTCATTTTGACTTGGTTGCAAAGTATTTTTCCTTTAGTTTATTGACTGCGCTTGGGCTGCTGGGCATTCTCTGCTTCTACCTTTGGCTCTGTTTGCAGGCTGTTTCTCTTTGCTTTGGGAGAGTTTTGCATATGTCTGAGTTGCTATGATTGCCACTCATCCACGGGCAGGATGGATACATACCCCCCAATTCCCCGACTGTCAGGCCAGCCTGAGTCCCACTTGGACCTATCATACACCAACACAAACCACTCATCCTCAGGTGTGCACCCATCACCCCGGCACCCGTCCTGCCTTCACAGACCCCTCACCCCTGCACCCATCCTGCCTTCACAGACCCCTCACCCCTGCACCCACTCTGCCTTCACAGACCCCTCACCCCCACACCCATCCTGCCTCCACAGACATGGCTTCCTCCTTACCTGCCAAATGCAGCTCCACACCACTGTGGTCGATCATGGTGGCGTTGACCTTGCCGTTGGCTACCTGGAAGCCCGTCACTCTAAGCATGGCTGGCTGCTTCTTCCCCTGGTACTCGTAGGCCCCTTTCCACAAGGAATTCTTGGCAAAAACATCCCCTGGAACTGGACGGATTGAGGAACGTGGGAGTTAGACTTTGGATGTTGCTGGGACAGCCACGGTCATCTGATGACTGATCTCAGGTCATGCATGGTTATGGTAGGGCGCTCGGTGACCATGTGATCCTCTGGGCATCTTAGAGTGGATGGGTGGAAGGAAATGAAACTGGCATACCGAAGAGACATCTGTATGTCCATGTTCATTGCAACTAACCTGCAGCAGGCAAAACAGGACAACTGCAGTATCCGTGGGTGAATGGACAAGGGAAAACAGACTAAATGATGAAATACTATTCACCCTGACAAAGGAAAATCCTTTCCTTCATGATAACATGGGTGAACTTGGAGGACTTGATGCCACCTGAAATGAGCCAGAGGCAGAAAGGGGAGTAAGGTATCACTTATAGGCCAAGCTAAAAGGTCAAACGTCAGAAGCAGAGACTGGGGTGGGGGGGAGTGGGATTGGGGGTGTAGATGCACAGTCAAAGGAAACAAGGTTTCATCTGGGCAGGAGAGCCTTTAGGGAGCTTCCGCCCAGTGTAGTGACTGTGGTTAATAGTGACATACTGTATATTTGAAATGTGCTTGAAGTGTATAGTTTAAATGTTCTAGGTGGGGTGACATATGCTACTTAGCTTCATGTAGTTATGTTACAACATGCACACACAGCATGACTTCATGTCGCTCCTGTCATTTAAGAATAAAATATTCCCTTCTATGTATTCTATATATTATATGTATTATAAAGTATTCACTTCTATGTGGTTATTAGCTGGTAAATCACAGATAGCCAAGCTACCATCTATAGAACTACAGGCTAGGTCTAGAGTAAGCACTAGGGTGCCAGATAGTTCTTCCTATGAAAGATAAACAGAATAGCTAGTTATGGATGGGCTTGGGGGGGAGAATCAAGGGGAGGGGGAGGGAAGAGGAGGGTTCAGGAGGGAATGGGGGAGACACAGCTAAAATGAAGGGCCATTTGAGGGGTGGTATGGAAACTTAATACAGTAGAAGCTCCCCCAAAATAAAATATATATGAAGGCGATCTAAATGAAATTGCCAAATAATGGGGGAGACAGAGCCCCCACTGGCCATCTCTTGTCACCAAATGAAGCTCCCAGTTCTGAGATTGGGTTACATCTAATGGAGTTGTTGGGTCCTATGGGAATCCTCAAATAACCCAAGCTGATAATGGAGAAAAAAGAAGCAAAGAGGAAAAGAGAGAGTTGGCGGGGGGAGAACTTAAAAGAGGAAGGGAGAAAAAGCAGGAAGGCTGGTGCCCCTTTGTGTGGGCAGTAGGAGCCAAGCTGATGGTGCCCGGCAGACCTGGCCCCACCACACACGCCTGCCGGTTACGTCATCAAGTGCAGGAGCCCAGCTTCCTCACCAGCAGGCTACAGCAGCCAGTCCACCCCTCCCACTCCCCACCCCCACCCCCACCTCTGTCATCAGGGCCACCTTTGGGCTTAAATGACCCAACACTGCAAATCATGCTACACAATATGCACAGAAGCCCCGGCCGAGGGTGGCCACTAAACCATTCATCCACGCAGCAACGCTTTAAGGCACCCTGTTTTACCCGACAGCAGACCAACACTTAAGAGGTGAAGCTTGTTCGTCCACAGACATGGCAGGCCAAGGATTGAAATGGTCTCTGAACCAAATCTATAGAACCAACATGCCAATGTACCCTATGGTTTGGATCTAGAATGTTCCCCTAAAGCCCACTGTTGAAGCTTAGTTCCCAGCCTGGCACTCTCAGGAGGCAGTGGAAACTTTAGGAGTCTGGGCCGGGCAGGTTTTAGGTCAATGGGGCTCACTGTTGAAGGGAATTGTGAAGCCCTGGCCATTTTCCTTCCTGTCTCTCTTGCATGCAGCTGTGAGGTGAATAGGCTTTCTCCATGGTGTGCTCCCACCACGATAGTTACTGCCTCACCACCAGCAAAGCTTCAGCCATGGGCTGACCACCAGAACCTTTTGTCTTCATAATTTGATTGGATACGATAATTTGTTACAGCAATGGAAAGCTAAAAAGCATGGTGAATAAAAGTAGAAATATACGTGTGTGTGGGGGGGTGCTGCTGGTGCCAAGGCAGGGACGGGAACCTCGGGGGTGGGGGATGGTAGGGGCGGGGGCTGCAGGTGCCAAGGCAAGGGAAGGGAACCTCGGGGGGTGGGGGGTGGGGGATGGGAGGGGCGGGGGCTGCAGGTGCCAAGGCAGGGAAGGGAACCTCGGGGTGGGGGATGGGAGGGGCGGGGGCTGCAGGTGCCAAGGCAAGGGAAGGGAACCTCAGAGAGGTGAGAATGAAAACTCTGCTCAGATTGACTTTGTCGACCTGGATCAAACTTGAAGACTCTGATGCCAGGCAGTACACCGTCAGCTTATTTAAAACACAGTACAATTGGGAGAAAAAGTCTCCCGGGCAGCAATCATTCCAATTCCAGGTGCACAAGAAAGCTTAAGGTGCGACTACATAGAAACTCCTTTGCAAAGCACGTGTGACCACGAAGGTGGGTTCTATAGCTAAAAGGCCTAGAATCTGGTGTGGTCTCTGACTGATAGTACAGAGGTCAGCAGTACATGCAATGCCTCCCCTAAGGATGGGTTCTATTAATTGAGAGCTGAAGATGAAGGTCTAGGGAGGGAGAGCCTGGGATAAACGTTCTGGGTGAGGTCTGCCTCCACAGATAGCAAGGTCACCAGCTCATTAACAATATCCACTCCCGGACTTCTGGGTGGAAAACAGGTAATTCTCCCTCTGAAGAGAGGCCCCTGTGTGTTTAAGATTCCTGGTTCCCTAGCGCTCTGTGGGCACAAGGTCCTTTGTGCTCCCAATATAGAAGGTCCGAAAGAGGACATCAGAGTTTGTAATAATTTTGCATTGGTCAAGCTGCACCAGTGGTTCTGTGTCCAGTTCTGGATGTCACACTTTTAAAGACACAGTACCTGTCTTAAAGAGGTCCCGATTTCCAGGAAGCTCCCTGAGCAGGACCTGGGTCCCTGGGTTTGTGACCCCACACTGGTGGGTACTGTGTCAAGAAGGGCTCCAGTGACCGTAGTTCCAGATCGCACAAGAGGGCTCCAGACCCTCTTGTGGGAGGCCTTGGCTTTCTCTTCTGCTGAAGCTTCTCTTTAAGGCTCACTTCCTCCTGAAGCCACCCTGGCTTAGGAATTGGCAGGGAATTGTCTTGGTGGTCTGTGGAGGGTTTCCATCCCTTTCCACTGGGCATGGGACCTGTGTGCCTTAAGTGGGCTAACTGCACGGCGGGGGTCGATACTAGTTCCATGAGCTGGCGATCTGGACCCTGCCTACCTGAGGCTGGGGTGAGTGGAGGCTCCCTGGCAGTGTTGACGGGTCTTCCGCTGGGCCGGACCTCTGCTGGGGGAAGGGAATGGGAAGAAACAGGGTCAGTCTCTGGTCCACACTCTGTAGGAAAACAATGATGGCTGCCTGTCCGAGGTTAGGCGAACATGCTCTGAGATCTTGCTTTGGACTCATCTTCTCCTACCAGGATGATGATGGTCTGACATCGAAATAGCACAATACACAGGAAAATGAGGGACTCAAACACATCGGTTACAGTAGTGGGAGTAACAGACGGGGCATTAGGATGTGCATGCTTATGCGGTTTTTTGTAACTGCATTAAATAAGAATAACAGAATCGTGCATAACCTTGAAATAATTAAGAACAAATAAAAATAGAATTATCATACGACTCAGCAATCCCACTATGGGTACATCCCCGAAGGACCTGAACCCAGTATGCTGGAGATAAACCTCATGCCTGTGTTCACAGTATCCAAGACACGCAGTCAACCTGTCTGCTCATCACTTGTGTAAACACACACACTCTGCACCACGTTCCACACACACACAGACACACACAGGCACGCGTACACACACACACACTCGCATACACCATATGCCACACGTACACCATATCATATTTACACACACCTCACACCACATATCACGCCCGACACCATATACCAGACACACCCATATCCCACACACACCTCACACAATGTATCACACATATCCAACACACCATATAACACACACACATGTACAACACACCATGTACTCCTTATATATCTCAAACACACACACACCTCATACCATGTGCACAGACATATCGCACACACAATACACCATATGCCCCCCCCCCCACACAACCATACCACCCACCTCCACACCACACACCCCACCACAAGCACACACCACACCATATACCACACATGACCTTCTCCAGGAAGTCTTCCCTGGCTCCTGCCCTCCCCTTTTTATAAGCCTTCCTCCTCATTCCCCGCATTCATTGCATCTCTTGCTTCCTCGAGGGGTCATTACACTGATCGACTCGAGATGATCCATCTCGTTCTCTCTCTCAAATATCCATTATTTCTATGTCTTCCACATATGGTGGGGACACGGTACGTGACAACATGTTGGCGTGACAGCCTATCTTAAGGTGCCGACTGTGTCGGGAGACACAGGAGAACAGAGGCCGCAGAAAGCTACAGTGGTTAATGTACAGAAGAAGCCGGTTGGCAGAGGAAGACGAGAAGCCCTTCCTTGCCTGGGCTTCACGAAACTGAATGAACATGCTCAAGAAAAGCCCTCCTTCGCTACACAAACACCGGAGAGGCGGGTGCTATGAAGGGCGTGGTGCTGATGGCCAGAGCTTTGCGGCTTCTCTCTCAGCTCCCAAGCCCACGCCCATACCAGCAGTGCTTTAGCTTTCTTCCTGAACTGTATTCCCGCTTCTACACTCTCGGGCCTGGAGACTCTGGCGGGTGCCCTGGGACACAGCTCGTGCCTGGAACACGATGGCATGCTTTACTGGGAGTCCCTTTAGGGTAGAATTGCGTCTCTCACCCCTAAGCACCCCATGCCCAGGACAGGCATGGCAGAGCAACAGTAAGACCAACTAGAAGAGGGGATAAAGACATGCATCTTCCAGTCTGGTGGAAGTTGCTGGGGACTGTGTGTGCTTGCTCAAGTGCAGGCAGGAGGTGGGGTCCACATGCGTTTGTGTGAGCTGCTCTGACGTTCTCTTCTGTGCTGTCGCTGCAACACTTCAATCAGAGGCAGGGTCTGTCCTCCCCCTGGTCCTATTCCAGTGCCCGCCATCCCCTCCTCCCCAGCTTCCGCCACAGAGAGGCCTGGCTCACCCAGGCAGACGGGCGGTTTGCCTGTCCAGCTGCCGTCGGCTTTGCAGGTACGGTGCTCGGAGCCACCCCTGAGAGAGAAGCCCTCCTGGCAGGAGTAGATGAGTGTGTAACCCATGGACGGCAGGTCCAGCGCCCCGACGTTGGCGTGTGTGGGTGTCTCTGGCTGCTTGCAGTGGTGGGCTGGGTGGGAGTGAAGACAATGTCAGGCCGAGGAGTCGGGGATTTGAATATTATGCAACAGACACATTGAGGGGCCCCACCTCCATCCCCCTATTTCTATGTAGAACCCCGTCCCTTTCTATCTCTGGCTCCCCCTCCTTCGCCTTTTTGCAAGCCTACGCTCAAGGTCTCTAGCGCTGTTCTAGCCTGATGGCTTAGCCACTCGCAGGGAAACTCAGTCTGCAACACAGAAAATGAATCCAGTGTCTGCAATGTTTCCGTGGCCCCTGCCTCTGCAGCTCTTAGTTCTCATTGCCTCTGGACCGCTTACTCTTTGCTAAGGGATAGGGATGATGAACTTCGGATTCCAGAAAGGCTTTCATGAGACCCCAAAAGACAAGTACCATGGAGAGATCAACATTGGTCCTGATGGGAGCACACCCCACATGCCAGCCTGGGCCAATGGGTGAAGCGTGGGGTCAGGCGAGGGAGGGTGGCACTCACGGACACAGTCAGGTGGGGTTCCACTCCAGGTCAGGTTGGGAAGGCAGGTCCTGGTGGTGGAGCCCTGAAGCAGGTAACCTTTCTGGCATCGGAAGAGCACCGTGCTCCCAACCTGCAGCAAGGACAGAAGGGTCCCATGTCATCTTCCGGCCAGCAGCGCCTCACGGGCGACCAGCCCCTTGCTTCCCAGATGAGAACTCCAGCTCAGGCTGTTGCCTCTGTTGGCGCCACGAAGCTTCTCTGTCTGGCTGAGTCTGACTGGTCCTTTGGGGGAGTTGAAAGTATATGTCTTGTGGCCAGATCAGCGACCTCACTGGACGTGGCACACTCATCAGGTGTGCAGAATCGCAAGACCCGTCTCTTACTTGGATGGAACACTAAACCCCAGTTCTACCTGAGCATAAATGGGGTAAGGGAGGCTTCTGTGCCAGAATGATCCTGGAAATCTGATACTCAAGTGTGACGGTGGAGTTAAAAGCATTTTTTATAAAATGTGAACAATTGTGCAAAATGTGTGGCACTCTGTGATCTAGTTTGCCTGGCTGCTGTTGCCAGGTAGGCCTGTTAGAGCTGGGGCCCAGCCCACCTGTCCCTCCTGAATGCCTAGCACCTGCAATTACTCATATTTCCCGGGTGAGAAGAGGACAGACAGATAGAGTAAACCACATCCGTTGACCAGGTCCCAGCCCACCATTTCAGGTTAATCCAGGGCCCATCTTGTTCCCCAAGTAACTGTCCTGACCTGAGCGTACCCTGACCGCCCTGCTTCCCTCTCTCTGTCCAGTGTCACCCAGGCTGCCTAAGGCTCATCTGAGACAGATGTGTAAAACCTACGTGCGGAAGGGAAGGCCCTCTGGCAGATGGCTCACGCCTGGCCCTTGCTGGCCCTACTGCCCAAATGAGCTCTGTGTGCAGCTGGATGTGGTTGCCTTGTTTATTCTGGTATTTCCGCAAACATCCCGCCCCGACCCTGAGGGGGGCGGGGTTCCTGGGAACTGTTCATGGCTCCACCCACTGCCACCGGCCATATCAGTCTTGCTGATGGACACCAGCACCCTGGAGCACGCCCTCCTTCCCTTTCTGAGGTCTCCTGTGCTGCTCCTGGGGCCTCTGAAGTGGGCAGAGTCCAGGAAGGACCAGAGACAGGAAGGTGGATCTGAGCCCATTACCTGGTAGCCCTGGGAGCTGTTCTGTATCCCGAACTGCGGCATGCCGGGATCTGTGCACGTGGTCAGCGTGGGATCTGGATGGCCAAAACAAAGAAGCAGACCACGGGGGTCACTGGCCCTTTCATCGCCACCTCCTCGTTCTGATCCAGAAGCCAAGGGGAGAGACCCCGGCTGCCTCCAGACCTCACCTCCTGGGCTTTCTACTTGTCTCAGAGGCCTGAGGTGACACTGCTGTGCCTAGCACATTAGCCCTCGCTGTCCCCCCCATCCCGCCCCACCCCGCCCCCACACTCTGCTCCAGAGGAGGACTCCTTCTCCACAGCCCCCTAACCCAGCCCCCAACACAGCTGCCCACCAGCCGGGTTACTGCCTCCAGCCCCTCTTACCTATGCAGCTGGGCTGTGTGCCACTCCATGTCCCGTCTGACTGGCAGAACCTCCGTGGGGACCCCACCAGCACCAGAGGGGGGTGGCAGGAGTAAGACACGGACGACCTGTAGGAGAAGCCTCGGTCTTCTCTCCTCCCTCGTGGCGGGACCCCGGGGTCTCCGCAGAAGACGGCTGGAAAGGGAGGGAGAAAGGTGGGCCCAAGATGCTTTCTACAACCCAGTTTCTTTGGCTCCGCTCCCCTTACCCCTTCTGCCTCCTGCCCAGCTAGCTTGCTTGCTTTCTTTCTTTCTTTCTTTCTTTCTTTCTTTCTTTCTTTCTTTCTTTCTTTCTCTTTCTTTCTTTCTTTCTTTCTTTTTCTTTCTTTCTTTCTTTCTTTCTTTCTTTCTTTCTTTTTTTAGTTTTTCAAGACAGGGTTTCCCTGTGTACCTATGGCTGTCCTGGAACTCACTCTGTAGATCAGGCTGGCCTCGAACTCACAGAGATCTGCCTGCCTCCATGAAAATATTCTCAATTTCTTCCTTTAAGTTTCCCTCCCGGTTTGATGGTGTCTTGAAAAAGAGTTTTGCTTGGGGCGGGGGCGGGGCTGATTCTACCCTTTCCCTGGCAGTGCACTGGGTATATGTGTAAGCAGGCATATGCGAATGTGCACGGTGGGGTGGGGTGGGGTGGGGTAGGAGGTGGGGGATGGGGCATGCATGCCATCATGGAAAATAGGCCTAAGGCCCCTTGGGAGTCACTCACGGAAGCACTGAGGCAGCTCTCCAGTCCAGGATCCGTTTCCCTCGCAGGTGAGCACAGCAGGCAGGGAGAGCTGGTACCCCTCCAGGCAGGCATAACTCACACTAGAGCCCCACATGAAGTCGGACCCCACCACTTTCCCGTTAGGGATGAGCTGAGGAGGTTTGCACATGATAGCTGTGGGGAGAGCAGAGAAGGCTGAGTTCTTGGCTTGTCCTGGGGAAACCAGCCCGGTCATTATCACCGATACCATGGGGTCGATATCACCACCTACCCTGCACTGGCTGGAGTCTGAGCCAAGCAGGACTAGAAAGGATCTGTTGCAGTTCTGAGCTTTTTACCTTACACTGATCCATCTTTTGTGTAACACTTCTGTTCTCCCAACATACAGCCCTCCGGGATGCTTGAGGCTCAGACTTTTCCCCAGTACCTTCCCATCACTGGGTAGGACCACTCTTCACCTTGAACACCTCTGCTATGATGCCACCCCTCCCCCCCCCTTTCTGGATGTTCAAGGCTAGTATCTACTTGTGTATCTTCTTTGGGCTCCCGCCCTCATCCTCAACCAGACGTACCTTTGCAAACTGGCTTGGTACCGTTCCATGTCCGGTCCTTGGTACAGCTCAGCACAGTTACTCTGTGTGGCTCCATCATGTAGCCAGGGACACACTGGTATGTCACGGTTTTGTTATACCTGAAGTCATTGCCCAGCCGGATGCCGTTGGCTGGAATCCCGGGGTCACCACAGTTTATGACTAGAGTAAGAGAGAGACAGCACTGTTCACTCCTAGCCCAGACCTTGTGTCTCCATCGCTCCTGCACCCATTCCAGAGAATGAACTCTCTCAGGAACTGTCAGACCAGCCAAGCTCCGGGGACCACGGACACAGTCAGATTTCCTGCAGCGGCTTTCCTGCAGGCCCACTGTCCGTGGCTATGGTATGCATGTCATCCAACTGCGCTCTGACCACCCTTCTTATTAAAACCCACTCCTCTGAGGACCACGGGGCTTTTTCTCTAAAAGAGGTGAGGTCCTGGGAAAGGAGAGTGTCTAGACTGAAAAACCTGAGATGTGTTTGTTAATGGATCAGAAAGACAGCTTGCCGAGGGATGCGATGTATCCCGTGACAGTCCTCTGCCTGGGAGGCTTTTTCAGGCTGAAATGGCCTAGAAGCAAGGTCTAAGGGTCTACGCCGTAATCAAGCCTCGCTTTGGTATTGAGGCGGGGTGTGGCTGGTGATTTGTGAATTTAATATGGAGTTTCAGATGGAATCTCAGCTCATAGAGCTGACTTTCAAGAGTATCAGAGTCGCTCAGCTCATCTCTTCCCGCCATCTGGGCCCCGCGGTGCCTAACTTTCTAAGGAGAAGAGTCTGGGGTACCTCGAGAGGGGCAAGGAAGGGGAGCTATGCAGATACAATTTTCAGGAGCTGGGCTGGGGTGGAGATGGGCCTGAAGAAGGGAAAAACGTAAAGATGACAGCTTCAAAGTGGAGAGAGTGTGACAGCCCTGAAACCTTTGTCCTGAAAGGAAAGGGAAAGCCCAAGGAATGGGCCAGAGCCCGATGGCTGAGATATCGTATTGGCCTCTCTGAACTTCAGTTGTCATATATATGAAGTGGGGCTCACAGCTACTGTTCCTGCTCACACCATCCTGTGCATGTCTGCATCTTACAATAGGGTCACACTCCCCTCTTCTTTTCCCCCTGGAGACCTGGCTTCTCTGTTGTGACTCTGGCTGTCCTGGAACTCACTCTAGACCAGGCTGGCCTTGAACTCACAGAGATAGACATGCCTGCCTCTGCCTCCCAAGTGCTGGGATTAAAGGCATGTGCCACCACCACCCAGCTCACCCTTCATATTAAAACCCGCTCCTCAGAGAGTAAGTACCCACATCTACCTCAGAGGGTTGTGGTGCGACTCTGGCATCATGTATACAGGGAAACGAAGCACTCACCAAGCTCCATGTCTGCTGCACAGGACATGCTCAATAGACAGAGGCTATTCGGACGATCTGGCTTACGTTCATTTTCCCCAGACTCCCTGTTCAGCAGGGAGGGGCTGGGTGGTCTGAGCTACCTACCGTCTACCACAGAGCCCAGGGGGCCTGGTTCTCACCTGTGCACTCGGGGTCACTGCCTGTCCAGGTGCCGTTGACAGAGCAGTGTCGGCTGAGCAGGCCTGTGGCGTAGTAGCCTTCACGACACTCGTAAACGACGGAGCTGGAGAACACCAGACCGTCGCTGAACACCACTCGGGCATTGCTCGGAGTCCCCGGGTTCCCACAGGAGATCACTGGGAAAGCAAAAGACTGCATTATTCCCCAGAACCCAAACTGCCGGAGTCGCAGACCCACATAGGACCTGGAAGATGGGAGCGCACCTCATGCTGCTTTTGTGTCTGATTGTCGCACTTATCGAAAAGAAGGACGGACCTGTTTGAGATTTTTACTTCTAAAATAACTTTATTTGTATGTGTGTACGTGTTCCCGTGCGCATGCATGCCTGTGCATGTGTGAACGTGCGTGGAGGCATGAGGCTGATATCGGGCGTCTTCCTCGATCACTCATTGATCATTATCATTATTATTATTAATTATCATCATCATCATCATCTTCATCATCATCAATCACCACAAGGTCTCTCACTGAATCTTGAGTTCATCAACTTGGCTAGGCTGGTTGGCCAATCAACGCCAAGGATAATACTTTCATACTTTACATACTTCATCTGATTGATCTTTCACTTCTAAATTTTATTTATTCACTTTTATTGAAAAATAGAGTTGTCTTCATACAATAGATTCTGATCATGGTTTCCCCTCCGTCACCTCCTCCCAGATCTTTCCCAACTCCCCACCATCCCGATTCCTCCCCCCCACCCCCTGGTTGATGTGTCATGGGTCCTTGCTCTCCATAGAAAGGGATGTTTAAAGCAGAAGACAAAGGAGCCAGAAATGAGAACTCTGAAGCTGAGCCACCACAGCCCTAGCCCTCAGCAGCAGATACTGGCTTAGCTTGTCATATAGTTCACGAAGGAGGATTAGACATTTTTTTCTCATTTTTTAAAAAATTAGGCATAAGAATAACAAGTTTTGTTCCCTAGTGTTCTTCAAAGGTAAGTTTATTTAGGAACATTTGAACTCCTGGATTTAAATGTATTTAGCATTTAGTATCCACTGCTGTTTTTATTCGTGTTGGTATTCAAGTTGCCCGATCTTTGGCTGAGGGGACCCTCTACAATATGGCCCCTGGGTTTCTTTCACACAACCCCACTTATCCTTTTTTTTGGGGGGGGGTTGAGACAAGGTTTCTCTGTTGTAACTTGGCTGTCTTAGAACTCACCTGTAGACCAGGCAGGCCTCGAACTCACAGAGATCCTCCTGCCTCTGCCTCCTGAGTGCGGGGATTAAAGGCATGTGCTACAATGCCTGGCTAACCCCACTTATCCTTGGTGGCTCCTTGCTGGGGAGATGGGATATTCCAGGTTTATCCCCTGACCCAGCTCTGCAACTATTGCTCCAAAGAACCTGGATCCTTTTCATGGAGAGTGGGTCTAGGGAACACAAAGTGGGTACTACGGGTCCTCACTGTGGTCAAGCAGTGGTTGGTTCTAGGCGTTTGGGCTGCATAGATGACTTTTTGAATTGCCAACACATCGAGAGCATATGGTGATACTGGCAGTTCCAACTTGGGGATTAGTAGTTTGCCTTCACTTCTTCTAAAATAATAAGTCTTTAAGAGTTCTGCACACGTGTGTATGTGGTACACACGCTTGCAGATGCATGTGTCCCTTACACACCTGCAGAGGCCAGAGGATGATGGTGGGTGTCCTGCTCTTATCTCCTCTGCCTTATTCCTTTGAGGCAGGGTCTCTCACTGAACTTGGCGCTAGGGTGGTGGCCAGCAACCCCTAGCAATCCTCCTCTGCCCCACTGGAGTTATAGGTGTACAGCCATACCTGGCTTTTTTTTTTTTTAAAGTGAGTGCTGGGGATTTGAACTCAGCTCCTTATACTTGTGTCACAAGCACACCTCGACCCCTATTTCTTCGTTTTTAAATGCCAAAAATAAAAAAACCTTGTCTCTTGATGACAATAAATAACTACTATTTTGTAGATGAACACCTGGAATTTTTATGTTAAGAAAAGCTTTTTGGCTTAACTGACTAGTCACTAGAGGTTTGCGTTCCCACCCCAGCTGCGGTGTAGCTGTTTACGAGTTGGATTTGGAATGCTTGATGCGAGTGGCTATGATTTGGTTGAGTGCGGGTGTTCTGGAACCTGTAGCTTGTCTTTGGGATTGTGTGCCCCAGGTGTTTATGGGAACTTTTGGCTTAGGGCATAAAAGGTCTGAAGCCCCAAGAGCCGGCGTGGGTGTCGGTTGGTGGTTCATTGATTGGGTTGCTGTCGTTAGGTTGGAGAGATTCGAGCTTAGGACACCTAAAAAGAGGCTGTGAAGATTTCTACCTTTCTCTCTTTCTGTATTAAGGCCGCTTGGAAAAGCGGTGAAGATTTCTATTTTTCCTTCCTCCTTCCCTAAATTGAGGGTAAAAGATTGTAGTGTACTGCTACACTATTTGTTTGGTCTATTTTACATTTCATATGCAATAGATTTTGAATAATAATACCAACAGGCAGTCCAAGGCTTTCCCGGAGGCCCTGATATATGGGGAATGAGCATAGTTTCCTGTCTAAAACCGGGAACATACTTGGCAAGGCCAGTAATGGCTCCTTGCAGGAGCTGCAACTTCATCTGAAAACTCAACTCTTCGCTCCTAAGGGGATATGGTTCTCAGTCCCAAGGCCACTGAGCAGTCCGTCTGCAGCATACATGAGATACCCTGTGTTCCCTTTGTACACTTTGCTTGATTAGCTTTCTGCTGACTCTGTCCCATTTCCCTCCACTGAAAACTGTATAGAAGATGCTGTACTTCTTAATAAATGCGCTTGGCATAAGACACAGCTTGTGTGAGACCTCCCGACTCCAACTTTCCTATCTTCTGACCCCCTGCTCCTTCCTCTCAGGACCGGTCACTGAAGAGTGACCTGCTGGTCCAAGTCAGTTTCCATATCCTGATGGCTGAAAATAGTGTGAGAATTCTTTATAGCTCTCTCTGCCCTTAGGATATAAGCTATGGTCAAATCCCACTTGACCAGGTAATTTAAATAATTCTGAATTCTGAATTCTGAATTCAACAACTCAATATGTAGTTAGTGTCTCTTGTGTCCACCAGGATTTTTATATAGAGAGTGTATAATTCTAGTGGTTGATTTGATTTTGTAACGATGAACAGCATTTATGCAACCTGGAGTAAAGTCTAATTTTTGTATCATTAGCACAGCAGATAGGACTTGCCTTCTGTTCATCCAACTAATCTCTGTGCTGTCAAGGAGCCTGGGATAGAGAGATAAGCTGGAGATCCCCGTGCTTAAGGATCTTAAGTCTGCCCTTTTTGAGTGGTCGTGGTGGGATATGTATGTAGCACATGTGAATGCCCAGGTGTCTGAACTTAAGCACATACATCATACTTGCAGAGTCTGGAGGAGGATGTCAGTGTCTTCGTCTCCCACGTTTTTACCTTATTGCTTTGAGACAGAGTCTCACTGAGCTGGCAACTGGATGTCTCGGTGAGGCTCACTGGCCATCAAACTCCCAGGATCCATCTACCTGTCTCCTTTCTCCGTGCCCTGGTTACGGGCACTCATACTGTGCCTGGCTTTTCACATGGGTGCTGTGGGATTTGAACTCACGTCCTCCTGCTTGCAGGGCAAGTGCTCTTACTCGCTGAGCTACCCTCCACCGCGCCTCAGAGCTTGTTCTTAAGAAATCCACACATTAAACACACGAATTAAAATAATAGCTTAACTGTTATAGTGGAAGGGGAAGAGGCACTAGGAAGGAAGCGGTTGTTGGGGCAGAAGATCGGAATTCGAGACGAGCCGGAAGGGGACAAGAGTCCTGCCAGCTCGTGCCTGCCCCAGCATTCATTTCCAGTCCAAACCCCATTGTCAAATTTCTGACCAGATCCCCCGTTGACGTGGCTGACTCCAGCCTAGGATCTAATGTCATCAAAAGAGCTGTGAGCATCTGGGGTGTTTAAGAAGACACTAAACTCTCCCTCACATTACACTTCCCAGCTACCACAGGCCCCTCTTGGTATGACTAAAAAAAATTCCACAGAGTCCAAATAGTGCGTCAAGAGAGGCAGACGTGTACATCTCACCTCACGCTGCCTGCTCTGTCTGCTGCCTCTTCTCTCTGCAGCTCACTGTCCCTGGCACCAGTTCTCAGTGACTTTTGGTCTGATCCTACAATCTGTGGCTTCTACCACTTTTTCATCGTCTCCCACCCTACCTGAAACCCACTCCCTCCTTGGTCAGCTTAGATCCCAAGATTAATCATAACCACAATCCCACCCCCTCTGCCCCGCCCCTTCCCCCACCCCTCTGCCACTGTCTTAACTGTCTGGTGAAGCCTCACTCCTGACTCCAGTGCACACTGTGCCTGCATCACGAGGTAAGAGCATGGCGGGACAGTCTGGTGCTGTCTGCTGCCGCGCTGACTGCCTGACCCCCCCAACTCCGTATGAGTTCTCAGCACTGCTTGGCGGTGGCACGTGTCCCTGTCCCTTCCACCTTCCCACGTAGTTAATTCACACTGTCTCCTCTGTTTCCTTGTTCAACCTCATTCCAAGCTGTTAAAACTCGCTCTGAACTAGGACGGCTCAGAGCTACACTTGGCGGGGGGCGGGGGGAAGAGATAGAGAGACAGAGACAGATATGGGGACAGTAGCAAAAAGATGGATTCTGGAAAGAGATGTTTTAAGATAGAATCCCCTCCCCAGAAATTTAGGAGTGGCTTTCTGTTATAGGTGCTGTCTCCCCAGGCAGCGCCTGAGGCCCAGATTTCAACCTTAAACTGAATGTATATTTCTTTTGGTCCTTTAGTTTGCCAGCATCTGCTGCATTGGCCTGAGAGCTCTGACTGATCAAGATGCTTGTCCGTTGCTATAACACAACTCCATAAACCGGGCGGCTTTTAAACACTGGAGAGTTTTTCTGTTTTGGAGGCTGGGAAGCCCAAGATGAAGAGGGCCACAGATTCCATGTCTGGCAAAAAATCTGCCTTCTGGTCCATGGCTGCTGGCATCTCTCCATGTCTTCACACAGCAAGAAGGGCACGGAGCTCTCTGGATCCCTTTCATGAGAGCTTGACATGAGGCTTTCCCCTTCATGATCCGGCCTCAGAGAACTCTGATCTTGGTAGTCAGAGCTCAACCTATCTGAATTTTGGGAGGATGCAGGCATTCAGTCCATGAAATGTGTCTGTTCTGATCACCATGTGTCTCTAACACAGACCATACCATTTAGCACATAGTTGCTGACTTAAACTACAGGGAAAATTCATAATCCATGGGGTTAGTCTTCTTGGCTTTTCCCTTTTTTAGGGGAGGGGAAAACGTATTTATTTTGGGATTACTAATCAAAAATGGACATGAGTTGTCTGTCCATGTTCACAGTTCACGAGGGTGGGCACTTGGGGTGTGAGTGGGAGCAGGAGCACTGGGGCAGGGTGGTAGGGGGGAGTGGAAGGGTCACATACGTTACCTCCACACTCAGGCTGCAACCCGCTCCAGGAGCCATTGGCTTGGCACGTTCGCTCTGAAGATCCCCGGAGCACGTGGCCAGCTTCACAACTGAAGCGCATCAGACTGCCTGGGTCAAAGCTGTCCCCTAACCGGATGCCATGGGCTGGGATCCCAGGGTCACCACAAACTCCTGTGCTGGTTCCTGTGAAAGGAGAGCCAAGCAAACCTTGAGGGTCCTGTAGTTTTTATTTTTTTTTCAAGGTTGCAAATGGAGCAGAGGTCTGCAGGAGAGAAGAGATGAGCCGTTGTTAAGGAGGAAACAACAGACCCCGTGGATGGTGCAGGCGACAAAGGATTGTGCCCAGTCCACAGTGCGTGCACAGACCGCAGCGTAAGCGTTTAGAAGGTGAGGTATGGAAGAGCAGACAGACAACAGGAGACAGAGCCATAGGACTAATGCCCGGGGGAGCCAGGTTCCATGTTATAGAGACACACTGCAGAGCCCCATGGAGGAGGAAGACGTTAGAATAAGTGGCTCTGCCCCATTACTCAGTAGTCAGGACACAGAGCAGAAGTCCATGGTAAGTCTTTGGGAGCCACACAGGAAGGGAAGCTCATGGCGGGCTAGGATGCCAAGGGTTCAGGCTGCAGCATCTCCTGCTTCATCGCCTCATCTCCCACACCTGCGGCCAAGGGGTGCGCTCTCCACCCTCAGCATCACCCCTGCTTCTCCCTCTCACCTCATCTCCCACACCTGCGGCCCAGGGGTGCCCCCTTCACCCTCAGCATCACCCCTTGTCCTAGCTTAGGTGCTCACCATCCTTTCGCCTGAGCGACTGCCAAAGCTTCGCAAACAGTCCCTTCCTCTGAATCTCTCCAAGTGTAAGCCTCCGACCTTAACCATCCCTGACCTTGAGCAATCATCTGAGCTGGCTTCTTTCCTGTAAGAACATCTCAGGGGATTTTTAGTGCTGACAGGATAAAACCCAAACTCTATACCACAGTTTTACCTTCATTTGATTCTGGCTTTTATTTATCTCCCATTACTTTAGATTTTTTTCTGTCTAGTGTGTGTGTGTGTGTGTGTGTGTGTGTGTGTGTGTGTGTGTGTATGCATTAGCCATGGAATGTGTGCTGGCTAATTCTGTGACAACTTGACACAGTTTAGAGTAGCTGTTCTCAACCCGAGGGTCAGTAGCAAAATTACATTTATGAAGATGCAATGAAAACAATTTTATGGTTGGGGGTCACCACAACATAAAGAGCTGTATTAAAGGGTCGCAGTGTTAAGAAGGTTGAGAAGCACTGGCCTAGGGTCTGAGGGAACCAGGTTCCGAGTTATAGAGACACACTGCAGAGCCCCGTGGAGGAGGAAGACGTCAACATAAGATGTTTGTCAGGAGATAAAGATTCCAACTTCGGTGGCGTCTGCCCTCTCGCGAGCCCACATGTGCAAGCGTTCGATGGCAGCACTTGGAAACTACACTGGGTTGGCTGGGGTAAAAAAAGGTTTTAGCTGTAACTCTGCCATCATTTACCCTCGACGGTTCTTTCACCCACAGCCTTCGAATTATTTTCCAAATCTAGTCTCAGACCACGAGACTGTGAAGTAGCCCTGTGTTCCTCCCTCTGCCTCAAAGAATGGGGCTCGTACATCGTAAGCATTTAGGAAATAGAGAGCCTATCACATGTGGTTAGATTTTTTTTAATTTTCCACGAGGAAGCACAGGGAATTGCTGGTTCTGGGGTTCTGGAAGGTTCCTTGATAGTGAAAGGCTCAGTTTCCACACTGGCTATCCCACCTAAGCGAGAGCCGGCACTACTGTAAGCAGGCATGAGAGCTGAGTTCTCCAGTTTAGGCTTGTTCTAACAGAACATCCCCTGCTGCAGTATTGGGGGCCTGCCTCTAGACTCTATGGAAATAAGAGGGGGAGGACGATGAACTGCACTGTCTGTGGGACACATACACAGAGGGTGACTCTGCTCTGAAAAGGGTATACCAGTAAAGATGCTGAGACCCAAATTGGGTCTTGGACTGTCGGCATGTCCTTCGTAGTCAGGGGCTGATAACTTGAGGACTGAGATTTTGTTACTCTTTATCTAGATTATTGATTGCATAGGACGAGGCTCAAAAGTCCGAGTTGGAATTCTTGAATGTGTCATTTCTTAAGGACATGCTGGGAGACACTTCTTCAAAAGACACCTGTACGCCACGGAGGCTGTCGGTTAGCTCTCGGCCCCAGGCGAGAACGGACTCTGTAATGCTTTGTACCTCCCACTGGCACAATGCTAGAGAAGGAAGCGATTCTCTGGGCTAGGAGGAATTTTCACTTCCATACTCTGGGCCAAGAGAATGACTGTCCTAATGGACGGGAAGTTCTGGAAGCTTCTTTTGGGTTTCTTTCTCCCCTACTTGGCATTTTCCATTCCATGAAGAACAAAGATGTCCAAAACAGATCAAACAGACTTTAAGAAGACTCGTTGTCCTGGAGAAGTGTTTATAAGGAAGCACTCTGTGAGAATATTGTCATGGAAGACACGGGCAAATGAATGACCACCCTTCTTTGCCTCTTTTGAAGGCACTTTGCTTCTTTCTGTCTGGAACTCGCTCTGGATACCCAGGGCCTCTGTATACATGACCCTGCCCTTTCTAGTCTAGCCCTTTCCCAAGGAAGTAGTTAGGGCCCTTGCTGGCAGGTCTTCCTCTGTCCAGGCTACAGGCATCTTCATGGTTTATAAGGCATCTTATCCACTTCATTTGTCCAGTGGTCCATGAGGTTAACAAGGCTGAAGGGTGAAAATTCTAGCGGTCATAGTGATGTGTCTGGGGTTGTCCCAGGGAGCCAGCAAATCCTCTGGCACAGTGGTTATGGGATCCTTTCCTTTTTGGAGAGACTTAATAACCAGAGAGACTCTGGTTCAATATTCTACCAGGGTCCTACACACTGGTAGACAGGCTCTTCTGGAGACCTTGAACTACAAGAGCTGTACATCTTATGGGAGATGGGTTCTTTGTGACAAGGAAGCTGGGATCTCTACCCCTAGGAAGGATCTGGAAGGGGGAAGGGCTAGGGATTGGTAATGGGAAGGTGGGCTCCCCAGGGAATCTCAGACGACAGGCGCAGCTGCCCCCTGGAGGCATTCCTTGGTACTGTCAGGTAGGTTTACACCAAAGAAGACTCAACTGCGGCTGCTCACTTTTTAGCCCGGTGATTTCTGTTACTGGTACAATCCACTTTCAGACGTTTTGTTCATTGTGAGATGGTACGGGTGAACTTGTGGCATGGTGAATGTGGACATGGGATCTTTGGTGGTTCCCTGCATTTCCTACTTCAGTAACATGCCAGAGTTCTCTTGGACACCAGTAATTTAGCATTTAGTAAAAGGACATGTCTGGGAACTGGTGTCTCAGTGTGGAGACCATCCCAGGAGGTAGTCAGGACACGGGACAAGCTGAATTAGGTGCTTATGAAAGAGAAGGAGGCAGGATGGAGCCCAGGGAGCCTGACACAGGGGAGAAAAGATCACAGGGGTGGGCCTGGATCTGGACTGTCATCCCCAGGGGCGCATGGACTCAGAGGTCTAGATAGGACTAAAGCTATCCAGGTGGACCCCCTGTAGTGCTCTTCCTAGTTATGCAATCTATTGGCTGTTTGGGCTCAGCCAGAACCGACGAGGGCTGGAGTTCACTTCAGTCCTTTCTGGAGGTGCTGTCCTGTGAAAGACGGGCTACAGGCCCTAAGTTGTAAAGCCCTTCTGTTCACGGACCTTCTGTTCATGCTCCCACCAGCCAGTGCTCCGCCAGCACCCCCTGCACGCCGTGCTCCACACTCCGTACCTGAGCAGTGGGGGAGGGAGCCCGTCCAGTGTCCATCCAGTCCACACATGCGGGTGGCGTTTCCCACCAGCGTCCGCTTGCCTGTGCAGCTGTAACGCACGATGGCCCCCACCGTGTAGCTGTCTCCAGACATCTGGGCATGAGGTGGAGAGCCAGGATGGCCACAGGACACCACTGCGGGATGAGAACAAACAGCTCAGCGGCTCTGCTGGGGAGGGGCCACCGTCACTCTGCACACTCTTGTGGTGGGGAGCCAGGAAGGGGAGGAAACCTCGGTATCTGTGGGAGTGAACTTCCTGCTGGCTCCTGTGTCAAGCATCGGCAGACAAGGCCTGGCCACTTCTCCACACTGTCTCTAAACTGGAAGCAAAGACTAATACTATGCAGCACATAGTAGGTAGGCAGCATTGATGGTTCCTTGTCTTCTCCTTCATGCTCATCTCTCCCTGTTTCCTTTCTGCCATAGGGTGGATCTAAGATACACCCGAATGGAAAGATGGTACACACAGAACGCACAAGGCAAAGAAGGAGCTTCCAGGGCTGTTTTTCATGGGTTCCTCGCCCTGTATCTTAGGGTTGGGTTGCCTCATCACCTATGACTAACACTCCCCCCATTCACTCTGCAAATTCCTTTCCCTGAAACATCAAAGCATAACCGTGAAGACCAGAGATAAAAGATTAGGATCCCAGCGTTGAGAACCACAGGTGAGGGCACCAGCACTGGGCTTAGCGCCCCCATTTACAGGTCAACACCTTTACTGGTGGACACACGTTAATTGAGTGTCTATTATGTGCTGGGCACTGGTCCATGTGTCTGGGGCATAAAGTTCATGTACTCTTAGATCTTGTAATGGGGAAGAGAGGCTAAAGAAAATAGTAAGTGGGTGATGTGATGATAAGAAACAAAGATGAGAAAGGGGAGGGTGTTTGGGGGCAAAGTGAGGGAATTACTTTTAAACAGGTGGCCAAGGTGAGTCTCTTTGAGGTGACAGGCCAGGCCAGGCCTGGGCCAACTGCGGTAAGAAAATCGTGGAAGGAACGTAAGGTATGCAGGCCTGAGGCCAGCGTGAATTTGGTGTGTACCTTAGCTACTTCTCTTCTTTCTATGACCAAATATCTGTCAAGAAGCGACATGAGGGACTAGGGTTTACTTTGGTTCGGTTTGAGGGGATACAGTCCATCATGGTGGGGAAGGCTTGGAGGAGGGGGTGAGAGACAGTCGGTCACAGGGTCTGAACTCAGGGAGTAGGGAGCGGACAGGAAGTGGGACCGGAGTACAAAACACACCGAGGCCTGTTCCCAGTGACCTGCTTCTTGTAGGGGGAGGTTCTGCCTCCTAAAGCTTCCACGGCATTCCCTGATAGCCCCACTAACTAGAGACGTGGTGTTCAAACCCGTGAGCTTGTGCAGGGCTTTCTGTATTCAAACCACAGCAGCATGTAGATGACCCAGGGAAGAGAAGGCGAGCGTGGTGGGGAGGGTCCCTGGGAGCCGGGTCATGGTGCAACATTCTGATTTTATACTAAGCACGATAGGAAGCCACGAGAGGGGCATGACTTGGTTTGTACTGTAACAGGATCGCATGGGCTGCTCTGTGGAGGAACGATCCGGCTGAGGTGGCCATGAAGCTGCTTCAAGAGTTCCAGAAGATACGATCCTGGGCTTTGATTGAACACTGGGGTGAGGGAGGAGGATCTTCCACAGTCACTGTCGCTTACAACCAGGCAGGGCACATGGCAGGACACCGATGAGGAGAGAGACAAGAGATTGGAGGACCTCTTACTGTGATCTGAAGCCACCGAAGTCTCCAAAGCTCGGCCTGCACACCCACCGTATGCGGGTAGCTGTCCATTTAAAAATCCAAATAACTTATCATTCGTACATGAGGCTGGATGGCCGTGTCAGGGTCCTCAGGCAAGGGAAATACGGCCAGTGAGCAGAGGTACCAGTCTCCTATTACATACAGAAGCAAGGGCCTTCGGAAAAGTCACCCAGACTGGAAGCTCATGACAGGTGTCTGACTCACAAAGACGGGTGAGCTGGTGAACGGGCCACCCCTCGGTATCCACTGATGCTTCAGGAGTGCATCTTTGCCTCTCTGATAGAGAGACGGGGAGACAGTAACCCCCAGGGTTCCCCATACAGCAGCAAGAGTGCAGAGAACCAGAGGCACAGCTCATTTCGTAAGACAGGGAGGCCGGCAACCAGCGTCAGGGCTGGGGCCCTCCCCTGGTTTTATTAACCCCCCCCCGTAACTTTTCCTAATAGTAATTAATGAGGCTTCTCCACTTATGGAGTAGCCTCGTGTGCCAGAGAGTAAACTGTTGCCCTGTGGATTTGCCCACGCAGCCTTGGAACAACCCCGTGAGACGGTCATCGCCGTCCTCTTCATAGCAGGAGAAAGCCATGGCTCCGGAGGGCAGTGGGCTTCTCCCGAGCTGTGCGGGTTGTTCAGTGGCGACGCTGGAGTAGGCAGCCAAGCCGACCTGGGTACTGGTATCCAGACAGACCGGCAGTGTTTCTTCAGTCCTCCCAAGAAAAGGGAGTTCAGGTCTTGAGTGATGGTTAAAATTGATTTTCAACACAGCAAGACCTAGAATTACCTAGAAGACAGCCTCTGG